>BMAV01018748.1:0-10812 GCA_019973955.1 Trichonephila inaurata madagascariensis | reverse complement strand
AGCATGTGTTGGGTATACAAATGATAATTGCTGGCCATGAACCTAGGTTTATATATATAAATTTAAATAACATAATATTTTTTGCATAAACAAATTGTCACTTTTATTAAATGATTATTTAATTTTATGCTTATCCATAAATACATCTTGAGCTTACAAATCATTAAAGTTCAAAAAAGATAACTCATAAAATAATTGGTACTTTTTTTGTACATTTTTGTACTTTTTTTGTCATATTTGCTACCAAAACTGATATAGTGAGCATGATCATTCCTGCCAATATTCTACCTGCTAAAAATATTATTTGTTATTGAAAAACCATTGCATGCATTTGTTATTACAATAATTTGTGGTTGCTTAGGTAAGACAATCAATTAAAGTTATCTCAGAACCAACAAATTCAGTTTGTCAATTACAGGTATTCCTCTAGAAGATCCTTACAAACATGTTAAAGTTCAATTCAGTGTTCCATTAATGTTTTCTATGCTTTTGATATTGAATCATTGTTAAATATTCAGGTAAAATGTGATTTTTTAATGTGATATTTATGTTGTGTAATGAAATATACTTGTAGTCGCCCATCCGGTATAGTGGTTAGCGACATTAATGTTGTGCCATTGGGCTTGGGTTTGAATCCCAGAGAAGACATGGATGTTTGTAAATGTATAGTGCCTTTGTGGCATGGGGGTACTCTAAATAGCCATCAAGCCACAAATTCTCTTGTGAGATTGGTGGAAGGGGAAGAGAAGTGGGAGGCCCCTGACCACCCCTCGGCTGTTCTCCCCCAAAATTGGGGTGAAACCGAACTAAATCGTTCTGTCACCTGTATGGTGCTCAAAGCTATTGCTAATGACAGGCGTTACTTAGCATTTTGCCATGATGAATATCGTGAGCGTTGATCTGGTCTTTGCTGATCAAGTGGCATTAGTAACAACAACATAACAATATACTTGTATTGTTGAAATTTGAGGGTTATAAAAGGTACACTCTATCATTCTTATTAATTTTTTCTTTTGTTAAGCAATTTTCCATGGTTTCTTACATACCAATATTCATTAATGTTTACAGTTTCATTTCTCTAACTAATACACTTCTTCTTTGAATTGCAACTGAACTCTGAAGTTGATACACCTGAACCTTACTTTTTTTTAATATACAAATCACGTTATGCATTAAAATTTTTATGCATGAATAAAAAATTCTGTTTCATAATTTAAAAACTTAAGAAATGACTCGATAATAGTTGAATGCATATGGAAATGTAAATATGTTATTGCATTATTAGTTTAATTACTAACAAAATCATTTTTGTTTCAAATAATAATTTTATGTAACATAATACCGGGTGCTTCTAAATGAATATCGGAGTTTTAATGCTTTATAGTGTTTATTGCATATAACTTACAAGTATAATTCATACATTGAATGAAAGAGTAATGAGCTCAATTCATGTGACATCATAGTCACATGATAGTGAAAGCCAGGTGATTCTAGCCAATCAATTCAAAAACTCATGCGACGTCATTGAGTTTTACTAGTAGAACAACAAGTACAATTAGTTTAATGTTTGGTTTGAATTCAATGGAAAACACGTGTTTGTTTTTATCATGTGACTTCATGAATTGAGCCCATTGAAACGGTTTTACCTACAAGATTACAAATGTTCAATGTGAGACCCATTCGTCAAACGGTACACATCAAGTCGATAGGCGAGTTCATCCCAAACTTTGTTCAATGTGTCTGAGGTAATGCTTGCAACAGCTGATTCAATCCTGTGTCCTAAGTCTAGAAGGTCAGCTGGTAGCAGAGGAACTTACACACAATCCTCAATGATCTCCCACAGATAAAAATCCCATGGCGTCAAATCGGGTGAACATGGAGACCATTCGAAACAAGCTTTATCGGGAGGCCCTTTGAGGCCAATCCATTGGTTGGGTTCAGTGATGATCAACGAATCGCGTACTGAGAGATGCCAGTGAGGCGGTGCACCATCTTGCTGTCAAATGAAGTTATCTGGTTCCCTTTCTTTCAATTGAGAAAATAGCCATAGTTGTAGAGCATCAAGATAGGCAGAACCAGTTACAGTTGGTTCTCCGAAAACGAAAGACCCATACGCTTTCTGCTGAGATAAGGCACAAAAAAACGTTCAATTTATGTGAAACTCGTTGCAATTCCAGTATCCTCATGAGGATTTTCTAAGTGTTAACATGTCCACTGAGGTGAAACGTTGATTTATCACTGAATACGGCATAATCCATAAAATTTTCATCAGCATGAATGAACATGTCGTTTGTGAATTTGGTGCGTAAACCGTAGTTTGTTGGTTTTAGAGCTTGTAGCAACTGCAGACGCTAAGGACGTAGTTCTAAGCGTTTGCGTAAAACTTTCCAAACAGTCGTCACTGGCATTGCTAATTCACGACTTGCTCGCCGAAATGATTTGTTTGGCTACGCAAGAAAGAGTCTCACTCGATCAACACTCTCTTCGCTAAGCCTTGGTCGTCCCGTACTTTTCCCTTTACGAAGACAGCCTGTTGTTTCAAACTGATGATACTATCTACGAATGTTATTATCGTTAGGAGGTTAACATCCGTACTTAAAACGGAACACTCGTTACACAATAATTGCAGATTCTGTCTTTGCAAACTGGAGAACACAAAACGCTTTCTGTTCACTAGTCGCCCTTTTTCTACTAGCTTGCTGATCGGCAAGAAAGAGGGGAAAGTTAGCATACGTCTCGCGCGCACATGCCAGCAAACAAAACTTTCATTTGCTCTTTCACTCGATGTATCATACTAATATGTTATATGTAATAAATACTATAAAACAGTTGTTCTCAAATTTTAATACTTATGACCCAATATTCAATCATAATTCTCATCACGCCCCCCTCCATACGATAACAATGTATTGAATTCAATAATACGATACTTTAATGCTAAAGCTACAATAGGATTTAAACCTCTTAAGCTCCACCCGCACATATAAACGTCTCGCTCTGCTAAAACGTCATTTTCACCGGACGTATATTTACGTCTCAAAAGAACGATCTTTTCTGTGCACTGCTGGGCTGCGGTAGCCCAGTGGTCAAGGTATCGGATCATGGCAGACATGTCATGAGTTCGAGCCCAGTACCACTAAAGACCCGCCGTGTAGGGCAGCGATGCACGTTAAATCTGTCGAGAGCTAAAACGTCCTCCCGTTGGTGTGTGTGGTAGTTAGGAGAGGGTGCCAGCTCAGGTGTCGTCCACGTCACTTGACCATGGTTCAAAATTACGTGGTCCGTCGCCAAAAGGCCTAGTGTAGCTGAACAGTGCGACGTTAATATTCACTCACTCACTGTGCACTGCTATCCATAAAATCATTCCGAAGGCTTTGGAATGCAATAAAAGGACGGTATGTGCGAAGGATGTACTTATTTCAGAAAATTTGCTCATTTATTCCTTTCCCCCTTCCCCTACGTGGAAAAAGGTGGCATTGGTGAGTGAATCGCATAACATTTAATCGGCAGTTAAGAGATTAATAATAAACCGTACAAATTATCAAGATAGGTATTAATTTTTGTATATAGTTTTATATATGACACAACCATGAGATCACTGGTAATTATTATACTTGTTCTCAACTTAGTATTGTTGAATTAATTATAAAATACATTGTGCAGTACTGATACTTTTTAAGTGCATTATTTCAATGTAAATGTGTATTCTATTTTTTATTATGTCAGAACGTATTTTTTGTTTGTTTACTTTTAGTAAATTAGTAATTTTTTTTTAAATAATCTTTTGTTTTCGACTTTTCAATATACTCGCGCCCCCTCGTAGAGTTACCACGCCACCCAAGTGGGGCGCGCCCACAGTTTGAGAAACGCTACTATAAAGCGTCAAAACTCCGATATTCTTTTAGAAACACCCGGCACTTGTAAAAAATTAAAGTAATATTTTTTATAAAGAATTATATAATATAAATTAAACAGAATTTTTATGACAAATTTATTTATTAATTTGTTAAGAAATCCATATAAGGTTTGTTTGTTTTTTCTTTGCAGTGAATCCCTACAAGAAATCTTTCAAATATTGCGAAGCACTACAAATCCACAAGCAGAAAAAATACTTCGTGTAGCAAAAACGTGGGCCAAAGAAAGCAAACTACCAGTGTAAACTTTTAACAATTGAACTTTAAATTTTTATTTTGCCACATTTACAGGCCGTCCAAAAATTGTTTGCCTTGCATGTAGATTTGTTTTAAGAATTTATTTATTTTATTATTTTAGTTTGTAAATTAATGTGAATGTAGTCAAGTAATACTACAGAGATTGTCTTTTTAAATCATATAAAACTTTATATGATGAAAAAGTATTTTTTACATACATCGTTCTAGTTTTGTAATAATGTCTAGTCACAAATTTTATTTTTAAATGTTTTAGTTAATCTAATTGTAAGGAAATGTGTGAACTTTTTTTTCTCATATCAACTCTGAAATATCATTCATGCTATATTTCTGATAAAAAATAACATATTTTCAGTTGCAATAAATTTTATTGAAGTTTCCTCTGTTTGTGATTTTTGACTTTTTATTCATACAATTTTAAAGAAGATTCATGAAGCTTATTACCAGATTGATAATTTGTTTTTTAAAAATATTACACTGTTTCTCATTTATTTTTTTATAATTTTTACAAAATGATCTGCACTTTTATAAACATGCATAATTTGTTACCTATATTAACATAATGGGAATTTATATCTTTGAATTAGAATTTCAATACTTATTCATTTTTAATTCATTTTGAAATGATTTGTAAGTTTCATTTATTAGAAGGACTTATTTTAGCATTTATGATAATACATTTTTAATGAAAGTAAAACATTTTTTCTGTATATCACGTTCCTCATTCAAAATATTTTAAAATCTTTGAGATTTCAGTCATATTTAAAATGTAAAGTTAATTTGAAAAAAAAAGTCATCCATGAAGTCAAAATCTTATTAAACATTAATTAGCTACCCTGAAGCAAAACTTCTCTTTGTTGTGTCTACAGTATAGTACCGGACGGGCCTCCACTTGCTTTCTATGAATTTAATCGATGGTTGTTTTTTTTGAGTAAATTTCAATTTAAAAGGGTGAGATTTCCATATAATTTGAATAATAGTATTTTTTTTATGGTGTATCATAGCCAGAAAAGCTTCATTTTAATCCTTGTATTCAGATATATATATTAAGGTTTTATTTTAATTTCACTTTCTTTTTTTATTATTATTATTTTGAATTTTGTTGATTTTTTTATTTGAGCTTGTTAGGGTATCTTCAAAATATAGAAGGAATTTTGCTACTACTGAATGTAAATGCTAAACATGAACAATTTATTCAATCTGGTGACACATTAAAGATAATCTTAGATCAGCAACATCTCTTCTAAGTGCAGTTATACAAGGTAAGTGAAATACTGTTATTTATTTTTCCTTTTTTTGAAAATAAATCAAAAAAAGATTGAGAAATTATTTGAAAAATGAGTCAATATTATGGGTATCCAATTCTAAGTTATTTAATCAAATTGTGATGCTTATGAGAGATAAAAGTGGTGACATTTATTTTGAAATTCTTGAAGAATATACTAATTAAAGAACAGTTGAAGAAGAGAACAGTTGTATGAAGTAGATTTATAAAACTGAAGGATTATTAGATTGTTCAGGATTGAAGGATTATTGATTTTCAGTTCACAAATAACATGAAAAGATGTCTTTAAGCAACTCTTAGAAGTGTGAAGCAAGAACGCTGGTGTGCCTCCACTTCTTTCCAATGAGTGTAATTGCTGGTTTTGAAGGGCGAGGTTTGCATGGTTTTTCTGCTTTGTGATGTGACTAAACAAATCAGTCGTTCAGTGTAATGAAATATAAAGTGTTTGAGGGAAAATGGCATGGTCTAAATATCATGCATTATTAAATGCTTCGATCTAACAGTCCTTTTGAATTTGAGAACGTAATGTTAATTCTACTGATTTCACTTTTTTTTCTCATATCTAGACTATTGTATTTATTTGAATGTACAGTGGGTGATCGGTTAACGAACACTTTTATGAAAAATTTTTGTGTTCGATAATGAACACTTTCAAGAAAGATTTTTTGTGTTTGGACAACGAACACATATTCGGAAGTAATCAGGGAGACACCCCTGAAATTATGGGTGAAATTTTGACAACTGCTAGAGATCTAGAATTGGAGGTGAACGAGGATGACATAGAAGAGCTCATAATGAGACATGAAGATGAACCGACGACAGAAGAACTCCAAAAAATTTTGAATGAAGAACACCAAGAAACACAGCGAAATGTGTCTCCTTCTGAACAAGAGGAAGACGAAAGAGGACCAATGCCGACATCTGCCATTAAAGATATTTTAAAAAGTGGGAGGATGTCAGAGCAATGGTCTTAGAATGGCACCCAAATTAAGCTGATGTCAGTAGGGTTGGGGATCTTTACAACGACAATGCTATTCATTACTGAAGGAAAATCCTGAAAAAGAGAGAAAAGCAATCGACATTGGACATGTTCTTCAACGCCCCATAAGCAAAAAATGAAAAGGACTGATTAATATGCAAGACTATATGTATGTTTTATTTTTCAAAAATCGTACTAAGAAATTATACATTTTTTAAAATTTAATTGTTAGGGTCTCCAGAACGAATTAATCGATTTCACATAGAAGTCTATGCTGAATCGATGATCGGTTACGAACAATTCGGATAGCGAACATAGTCTTGGAACGGATTATGTTCGTTAACCGATCACTCACTGTAGTAAAATAGCGATTCTTAAACTGTGGTCCGTGGACCTCCGGAGGTCCCCAGCTCTTTTCTAGAGAGTCCGTAAAAGTCTCTTATTTAATGTTAAGATTTTCCTTCATAACAGACTGAAAGACCTCGTGGAAAAATTGAAAGATATGCCATCCTACACTAGATGACTGTGAATTGCTCCCTGAAAAACTCTACTCTAGAACATGTATCTCGTCCAAGAATATTTTCAGTTAGTATTAAATTAGTATGTTTTTAAAAAGAAAGTGTTAAAAAAGTTTTATAAGTAGCAGAGACATTCTTTGACTTATTGTGGAACCTTTAAATCACTCAACCATGTGTTGGGAATCGGGGAAGGGTGTTCAAAATCTTGGAGGTGGGGAGGTCTGTGATGCAAGGCTTATACATAAGGGGGAGGGGGCGTGGTGATCGTAAGTTTAAGAACCACTGCAGTAATGTAAAAAAAGAAGAAAAACAAAGAAAAGAAGTTTTTTGTGGAATTATATATATAATTTTATCCCGATTCCAATGATTCATTTCGTGGTTTTAAAGTCTAAGAAATGTTAAGATGCTCTCAAAAATTTAAGGAAAAAGTTTCTTCGTAGAGAAAACTTACTTTATATATTTATTATTTTTTCTTAGGAATTCATGTCACAGGCGTAGCTAGAACTAAGTGGGCCCTATATCAAAATTCTCTTGGGGCTTTTTTTTAGAAATGAGAGTTTTATTAATGGGACCATTAACAACATTTTGGAATTATTTGCTTATACATATCGGGGCTCCTGTAGCTTGCGGCCCCATATCCATAATACGGCTGATACAGCGGATAATAGATGCACTAATCTAGACTTCAAAAGGATAATAGAATAATTACGTACTCAAATTCAAAATGGTCGGTTAACGGATCAATAAATTCTTACCGTAAAATCCGACATATATACATATATAACGCGCATCCCCATTTTTACGAAGAAACTCGAAATATACATGTGTAATTCTATTATGTTTTGAAGTCACTTTTTCAAGGAATTAACCTAACTTTTGAAAAATATAGTATATTTCTAGAACTACAGCCCTTTAAGTTCATAAGGAATGTCATTTTTTTTAAAATAAACAGTATTTCCATAAATGTTGAAGAATAATTTTTTCAAGCCCCCTCTCTTTTTTTAAATTTCCCGTTTTTAGCTCACCCCTCTCTCCCCACATATATTGATGAAATTTTTAGACCTTCAAAAAGTCCGGGTTTGGGGAAACTTCCAAAACCGACAACTTAAACCCCCCCCCCCGCATAAGAACTTTGACTTCTACTTTCGCGGGACTTAAAAAAAACCCTGTCCAACGACTCACTCGCTCCTGATCAACGCTGAAAAAAGATCTCGTCTTTTTCATGGCATGGAGTACAGACAGTTTTGAATAATATGAAAATATAATATGATAAACGGCTGCACGTAGCATCTCCCTGTCAATCTTTAAGAATTACTCCAATACATGGTGTGTGTGTGTGTGTGTGTGTGTGTGTTGTGTGTGTGTGTGTGTGTGTGTGTGTGTGTGTGTGTGTGTGTGTGTGTGTGTGTGTGTGTGTGTGTGTGTGTGTGTGTGTGTGTGTGTGTGTGTGTGTGTGTGTGTGTGTGTGTGTGTGTGTGTGTGTGTGTGTGTGTGTGTGTGTGTGTGTGTGTGTGTGTGTGTGTGTGTGTGTGTGTCCCCCCCTTCATTTGTGGTTTTCCACGCTATGTTTTTTCGAATGTGTTGTTGGATTTATCTTTTTTTCGAGAATAAGCCTATATATATATAAAAACATAGGAAATAATTCTGTAATATTTTGAGAGTGGTAAAATAATTAAGATGGAACGGGGGTGGGGCGTGGCCGGTGGTGTGAATTCTTGTATGTTGTCTTTTTTATGTTGGTGGTTGTCACTTATTTAATATATGATGAGGCAGTCTGGGACATTAATCCAGTTTATTGCATCTCTTGAAAAAATATAAGGTGGGGAAAACACGAAAAAAACTAAACCAAAGCAGCCGGCTCATGACTACAGATAAAAAGCGGAGAAGGATTTCCGAGACATCGGTTTTATACCCGACGGAAGACCGCGGAATTTTTGTAAAAGAGCCTGATTGGTTACAATGGGGGGGGATTTATGATGAAAAAATTTGTCGATTACGATTAAGTTCATGGGTTTGTTTCGAACCAAATAATTGGGCAAAATTCTAAAAAGAGTTAATTAAAAATATGTTAAAAGGAAATTTAAAATATATATATATATAATAAAAAAATTTAATTTTGTTTGAAAACGTTAAATTTGTCTTTCTATATTCGCCATTGTTATTCGGAAAAGGGATTTTTTATTATAGGATTATTTAGTTTCGATATTTTTTTTTTTTCTTTTTATATTGATTCCTTTTTTTGATTGAAATTTTATATATTTAAAAATATATATATATATATATATATATATTTCAAAAATTTTTAAACGTTAATAAAAAAACTTTCTATTCATCCAATCAATTTCAAATAAATTTTTTTAAAATTTAGTGGTGACACGATGTTAATAAAGTTTTTTCAAATATTAATTAAATTAAATTAATTACTGGTTTTCGACGCCAACTTAGAATCATCTTTTTTGTTGTAACAATAGAGACTGTTAAAGCAATGTCAAAAGTTGGTCTCGAAAACTGGTTTTAGCCAAACCGGGTGTGCATTGTTACAACAATGCATATAAATCGTCTTTTTTTTGCCTCTCACTTTGGCTCCCCCTATATATATATATAATCTTGTTCAAATTTTCAATAGTTAATAAAATACTTTCTATTCATCCATTCAAAGTAGGAATTGGCTTTCTTTTTATATTGTTTATTTTTAAAGCTTTCATTTTTAAACCTGGCGTATTAACGCGCACCCGTAAATTTCGATATTATTTCTTGTGTTACAAGTACGCGTTAAACGTCGGATTTTACTGTAATAGTTTATTAACGTTGCACTTTAAAGTAACATGAGGACTATTATTGACATAACATAAATCTTAGCCATGGTCGAATGACGAGAATGACACTTGAGCTGGTTGCCCACTCTCCAAACTTCCACATCACGAGAACGTGAGGATTTTGAGTCAGAGAACGAAGAATCATCCCGGGAATACAAAAAGTATAAAAAATATTTTGATTTCCCGGGTACCCGGGAAAGAAACCCTAATCTGTAGAGATTGAGCCTTAACATAACGCTCAAGATTTTAAAATAGTTGATAAACGGAGTTTTACGTAAATACATTACTGAAATTTTTTACAGCTCCTTTTAAACGTATCATAAAGCTCGTGGAAATAACTAGGTAGAAAATATAAATTCTAAAATACGCATTTTCAAAACTATTTTTTGAAAAAAGACGGGGCCCCATCCAGGACCGATTCAGCTGGTGTAAACCCCCGGGCGGGCCAAAAAGGAGCGGCCGAGGGTATATAGCCTATCAATCGCTTTTTTTATTGAATTTCTTAAAATAAAACGTAATCGTATAAATATGCTGAATTTAAAAAAGCAAAAAAACCAAAAATTTTTGAAAAAAGTTTAAAAAAAAATAGAATCAGGGCCGTGTTGGTCCAATTTCTAAAGTCTACTCTTTACACGTATCCGTTTGCATATACTCTTTACACATATTTCAAATTTTGTGGCAGAACCTGCCATATCCCAATAGAAAAGGTTTTCGCGCTTATCAGTGGCACTGTGGATCGAAGATCGTCTCCCCCAAAAGATTTTTGGAAAGGGTTTTTCAAAAATTATAAGTTTTTTTTACCTAAGACATAGGAGTGTTTAAATTCAATATGCATTGGGGGAAATTAAAAGTTCAGTTTAATAATAGTCCTACAACTTAAAAAACAAATAAAAGGAAATAAAAGTGATTTTTGTGTCTGTTTGTATTTTAATTAATACAGAAAAGCCCGTTTTTGTGCGGTCTTTTTTTATGTGCAATCTTTTTTCTTATGCGATGTATGAATTTCAAGGCTTTGGTGCCATTGTAATTTTTCATCTATTTGGGG
>BMAV01018747.1:0-23733 GCA_019973955.1 Trichonephila inaurata madagascariensis | reverse complement strand
CATGGAAAAAAAAAATTACCCAACAAGAAGAAATTGCGGAATCATGACAAAACTTGGCATGAAGGTACATGTAAGTGAGGTATGCAAATGATTAGAAATGCAGCGTGATTGCGCATTATGTATAGCCGGTAGAGGGTGTTTAACATCCTTCTGCGTGGAGTATAACACAGGTAACAAAAGCATGTTTGAGTCTGCTGAATCGTTTATAAAGGAAGAGCAGAAGTAGACATGCCATTACGTCGTTTTCGAATACAATATGAGAAGCAGTTTGAGACGAGGAGAATCATCGGCATGATGGAAGCTGGGTGGTCAGCTAGGCGAGTAAAACGTCAATTAGGCAGCTCTGATTGTGTTAGGAGGTGTTGGGTCCAGTGGATCCGAGAAATGTCCTTTACATGAGCACCAGGCTCAGGACGCCTTCGACAGACCAGTAGTCGAGAAGACCGCCACATCGTAAGAAATGCACGCGTACAGCCAACTGCTTCATCGACCGCCATCCATCCACAGGTAGCACCTTCACTAGGGGCCTCCGTGTCTTCCTGAAACATACGAAGGCGATTGGCTGAAGGACATTTGGGATCGTGGCGCCCATTACGTGTGCTGCCCTTGACGCCCACCCATCGACGCTTCCGTTTGAAATGGAGCCGCGCACGAGGAATCTGTACTATAGCGGAATGGAACCAGGTTGCTTTTAGTGACGAATCCTGATTCAATCTCAGCAGTGATTACAATCTGGCTCGTGTGTGGAGGCACCGTGGTGAACGCCTCTATTCTGCCTTTGCTTTACAGCGAAACACTGCTACCACAGCTGGTGTGATGGCATGGTTTGCCATTGCGTACAGTACATAGTCACTCCTAGTATTGATCCGTGGCACCATGACAGCCCAGCTGTATGTCCATGACATCCTGTAAACACATGTGTTGTCACTCATGTAACGGCTCCCTGGCGCCATTTTTCAACAGAACAATGCTCGACATCACATGGCAAGGGTGTCACAAAACTGTTTCTGCATTATTACTACCCTTCCTTGGCCTGCCCAATCCCCAGATTTTTCTCCAATCAAGCATATCTGGGATCTTTAGGGACAGCGAGTTGCGCATCCCATGACTTTGAACGAAGTAGAAACAGGATTACTGTAAATATGGAACGAAATGCCTAAAGACATCATAGAGAACTTGTATGCCTCAATGCCCTATCGTATCGCATTGTTTATTCACGTTAGAGGGGGTTCAACAGGGTATTAAAACATCTGTTCTTTTCCCTTTTCCTATAAACTAAATTATCATTTTTCTTTGATTTTCTAATCATTTACTTATATCAAAGTAGTCATTATGTATGTAAAATTTCGTTTCATTTTGACGACTCATTCTTGGTGCCCTAGTTTTTTTGTCCATGAGTGTACATCATCACTCAATATCCTTTCGTTGGTGTGATGTGAAAGTGTGAGAGAGTGGAATGACGATTGTATTATTATTGTCACTTGATCTAGGTACAAAGTTGCAAAGTCCGTTACTTACAGACCTCCTGTTGTTTTAGATTGTGACGTAATTAAAAAAACCTTATCAAATAAAAATTTAACTTTTGATTTATAAGGTTTATTTTGACAAGTTTAAAACGTAGCGTGATAGTCTAAATTTTTACGCAAAGTTATTTTCAGTGTTTCCAACTTTAAAATAACGAAATACGTGATTTTGAATATTAATAGACTATTTTTTGGGTGTGTGTTTCTAAATATCTTTATTTTAACACTAAATAAAGGTTACTACTCAAAATTAATTATAAAGAGAGAAAGAATCTTGGAAATTAATTAATCTTCTAATTATTTTCGAACAAATCGTACATAAAATATTTTAAATAAAGTTATGAAATACGCAGTATCTTAATGGGAAACCAAAGGAGTAAATATTTAGGCAATCAGATTAATCTAAACTTCTAAAAGACCATTAATTGACTTGCCTCGAAACCGATATTTGCGTAATCAAAAGACTTTCGAGTGCCTCTGTAGTTTACTTTTGATTTCAAAAAAGCATTATGTTGGATAACTACAAAGTAATGTAAATAAGATTAATCAGGCAGTAAGAGAAATAAAAGAGGTATTATCCTATTTGTCTTAAATAATGAACTTAATACTGTGACCCCTGAATGTGTGATAGTGTTTATTTTTAAGTTTTCTGAAAGAATAGTCATGTTTTTAAAAATATTTTATCGGAAGGAAATTTGTGGTACCGATAATTGTTATTTTCGATTAGACCATCTCGTTAGCCATTTATTTCTCTTCTGAATTTCCTGCAGTTTTTTAAAAATTTTTATTAACATTTAAACAATGACATTAAAGGAAATAAATTTTTTGTTTTCCTTAATTTTATGTTTACATTTAAATTTTAGGGGTGGAGATATTGCTTTTCTAGAAACCTTTCCCCACCATAAAGAAAGTTAAATTTATTGGTGATTATTTGCCAGTAAAATATGAGAAGCGTGTTGCAATGCACAACGGCGCATCACATTCTGCACACATGTAGCTAGTTCTCTTTTCTTGTCCCTTTCTGCGACATTTCCTACATCGCTTATAGAAACCATCTTTGGAAAATGCCTTCCTACGCTGGCTAAGAGTACACCATCCAGAACCACACACTTCTTTGCTTGAAAGCTAGCAGGACATCCTAACCTTTTTCTTGAGGAATATTCTTCTATTAGCTGACAAGCTAATTCTGTACGGAAGGTTAGCTAATCGAAACTTCGGTTTCTTTTGTTCCTTTGCCACAATATGAAACTATTTATGATGACAAGTGAATAACAAAATAGGATATTAGTATAGGAATTGGTCTTCTCACATCGTTATAATGGCAAGGCCAATATATATTATAATGGGTTTTAGCTCTTCCCACAGATGTACTTTGTAAGATCATGTATATGGGAAGTAATCTTCCCAAGGCCTATCGAAGAGTTAAAGAAAATGAATGGATTTTAACTAAAAATTTCATACAGAATTATTTTTAAAAACCTAATGGAATCGTATCTTATTAGGTAAGAACCATTTCGGAAAATACTGAACTATTGTTCAAGCACTTAAATGAATAGTTATATTACATCTACATTTTAACACAAAATCGATATAAAGACAAAGTTCTTTAAGACATTTAGAAGAGAGCTCGAATTCCGTTTATTTTCCAACACATTTTTGCTAAACGTAACACAAATGCTCATCTTTCAAAAAAGTGAAAAACAAAGGGAAAAGAAGGTATAAAAAAGATTTTGAAAAATCAATATAGAAAGCAATTTTAAAGGATGTATTTTCAAAATACAGCATGTTTTGGGAGAAAATGTTTCTTTATACACTTTCTTCCTCTTCAAAAATTAAATATTTTTTAAATCGTTATGTTAAACTTATCTTATATTTTATTATTATTTTTTTAAATTAGCATTTGTTACTAAAATTATAGAATACAATTATTCGTTTTCAATTGGTATGAGCATGTCTATTTATATATAATTTGATAAAAAGCTTTTTTACTAACATTGAAGCTGACACCGTCAGACAGGTGGCATTAACAACATTAATAATATTACATGAATGAGCCATAACATGAGGAATACGACTAAAAAGAAGCAGCGAGATAATTGCTATGGGAAATATATTGGAATATGAAAAAGTGGTGAAGAATTAAAACCATAAATTGTGTAACAATAATGTATGAAATTATTTACCATTACTTGATGCCTTTTTAACACGCTTTTATAAGCTTCATTTTTGTATGTAACGGAATCTTTGATTTTGACCCCCTTTAAAAGGTCAGACTAATTTGAAATATTGCACACTTGTGCCGATGGCCATACAATAATTTAATAATTTGTTCTATTTTCCTGATCAGAACCTCTAGGATTAACGATTTCCCACACACATTTCTAGATTTAGCAACTTATTCCAGATATGGTGACTAAAAGATTAAGTTACAACTGTAAATTTAAAACGCTCAAGGTTAATACAAATGCAGCAAACAAACAAATAAACGTGTTCTTTATATGAAAAAGGGGAGGAAGCGTCAGGGATTTCTTAACATACTATAAACAATTGCCCAATTTTTTACTTATTTGTTCACTTAACTTTAAAGGTGTTTTTTAGTTTTTTTAAACTATATTTATTCCTTCCAACTCTGGATTGCCTAGATAAAGCAATGCAAAACTATTCCCTGAATTTAATTATTGTGTAATATGTGTGTATTTTAATTGGTAATGTTAATTTTGACATTAAAGGTGTTAAAATATTTAACATAATTAAATTTAAAAAATAAAAAGTAACAATTAAAATTATTTGCAAATATTAAATGTATTTACATTAAATTATAAATTAAAAGACGCATTTTTTCTGAAGGGGAAATAATTAAAGTTTTATAATTTTAATTTTTAAACATATCATTCGCAGAAACAAAACCTTTTCTCTGCCTTTTTATTTACGCATAAGATACCAAATTTCTATTGTTAAATTTAGATATTTAGTTTTTTCGTAAAGTAAATTGAAATTAATTTTGATACTTTCTTTTTCCTTTAATTTCTTACTAAAAATTTTGAAATTTTTCTTTACTTTTTTGTCACTTTTAATGGCGATATCTCTTCATTGGGTTAATTTTAGATGTTAAATTCCTAATATTTTGATATTTTACTGTAGCATTAAATTAATATTAACTTTTTTTCGCTAATTTACTATGAAAAAATTAAATTACACAACACAGTTAAAAAAGTAAAATTGCTAATAAGCTATCATCGCAAGTAGTTTGTAGCTTAGAGTAACATCCTTATAATCAGTTTTTTTATTCGATTAGAGTATTAAAATTTAAATAGAAATTCAAGCTTAGTAAGAAAAGAATCATATTAAACTTAGCTTGTCATTATAATTATAATCTCTCGAAGCATATTTTTAAAGCACATTTACTAGTTAAATCTCATAACTTTTTTTGCTGCATTTTTTTATTTATTTTCTCACAATACTTGTTAAAAATTCTAAATGAATGTAGATATGAAAATTTTACAAAAATGTAGAGATCATTTTTCTATCTGGGATTTGACATTAAAATAAATAACATGAAAGTAAATTACAAAGAAAATAATTTTGTAAGTGTCCTTTAATGAAACAAAGGCATATGTTGTGAAACTAGTAACATTTGCCGTAAACCACAAGATGGTAACTCAGACAAAATGGCAGTGAGTCGAAAACTCGCAGAATTTGTGATTTACCAGAGATGATTTTCCTATGTACTATAACAAACCAAAAGCACAGCGACCCTGGGGGCAATATAAAAGGCCGCAGCTCTGTGGCTGTAAACCATAGCTCGAGTGAATCTGTATCCGTTAATTTTTTGTATCCAAAAATTTTTTTTCCGTGGGTAAAGTTCTTGTACCTTTTCACACATTATACCTTTAAATGTTAAATTTCTTAAATGTTTGTATTTGTAAGTATTTAACCTTTCCCCAAAAATTTTTGGGTCTGACGCTTGCCCAAGATAAAATTTTTTATCTCAATAATTTTAAAAGATACATTTAAAAAAAAAAATAAGGAAAATTATTCATTTTTTATGTAAAGAAACCATGACATTTTTTGAAGAAACTTCGAAGAAATGTTAAAAGCAAGTGGCTAGGAAAATTGTCATAAATGCGGTTTTTCTTCTTGGTACAATAAGTCTATAAGCTGTCAAGGCAAAATAAGATATGCTTTCTCTTGGAAGTGTTGCATAACCCGTATTACTGCCAGATCTGTCACTTTGGGATTACCACGTATATTCTCCCTTATATTTTACCTGTAATAATTACGTGATGCTTAAGTTTGTTGAAAAGTGGTTCCATCATTAGCATTCCTCCATTTTTTATGGCAATAATTAAAAATAACAATAACTCTTTATTTGAACAATGCAGTGATAATTTTGTAAGCATTTAAGGCATCCGACTACGTTCGGAACCGTGATTTTAAAAAATCGCATAAATAGATAATTTTCATGATATTTAGTGTCACTTAGATCATAATACATGTATAAAATTGTTTTAAGGACATTTTGACAAAAAGAAATTAATTAAATACAATATTTTGGCAAAAAGTAACTTAGAATAACCTTTTTTCAAAATGTTCTCCTTTTATAAAATGATTATATAAAGTTTAGACTTTTTCAGAGAGTCTGAACTATTTTTTTTTTAAAAATTCACATTATTGTCAGAGTTACAACCAATTTAAATAATTATCGGTGTTTTATTCTTAAAATTTCTCCCCTCTGTTGTCGTAAAACATGGATAAACTCACTTCTAAGTTATATAGTTCAAAAATTCTAGTTGAGCCTCTGTACAGAGGTTTGAGCTATATACAGGCAAAATATTATTATATAATAGAAGAATTTTTCACAAAAGGAGAATATTTTGAAAATGGTTCATTCTATGTTCATTTTTGGCTAAATGTTGTACTTAAATAATTTTTATTACAATAATATTCTTAAAACAATTTTATATATAAGTGACACTAAACATCATAAATATTATCCATTTATACGCTTTTGCAAAATCACGGTTCCGAACGTAGTCGGATACCTTAAGTTCCATTGTTATATTCTTCGTTTGCTGTACTGAACAATTTCTAAATAAATTTCAGAATTTTTAAGACTCAAACTGTACTTCAATCGAATTGGTTTTATATTCGATCAAATAATATATTTAAAGCATTAAAAATACTTTATAACATTCTGTATCAGTATACCATTTTCTATGAAGATAGCTGAGCTGAATACGCTTTAAATGTTTTTCTGTTGACCTGGTCTCTTGTCGGGTGGTATAGTTAGGCAGACAAAGAGAAATTAGTTCGGTTCTAGAATTCTCCACATCGAATTACAGCAGTTATATATTTCTAATCAATTTTGATCTCAACTGGTTTGTATGTGTTACTTTGTGGTAATTTGATGAATGAGGTAACTTTAAAACTATTTCCACAGCATTAATTTGTGACGAGAATATAATTTACAGTTGTGTGTATCACCTAATTCTGTTAAGAACTTCTAGAATGACCATTATATAAAATCATTAAAAAAAATGTTGCGTTTGCAAGCACTTCAAATAATTTTATTTAAGTATTTGTTAGGATGCAGTTTATTCATCCATAAAAAAAATCTCAATGATGTTTCTTACAGTTTTTCATAACGTCATCAAACTGTGTTAGCTGCAATTCAGATTTTTCAAATATTTCTATCCATAACTGTCTCCGAGAAAGTTCAATTCTTCATATTTACTGAACACTCGAATTGAGTTATATTCCTTTTCCAGAAAACTCTCTGAACTTAAAAGGGAAAATATTTTTGTATACACTAAAAATACACTTGCATGTATTCAAACTTCATTCACAAAATTTGCATTTGGTAACTATGTCTTTCTATCAGAATTTTGCTGTTAGTCATTTAAATATAAATCACAAAAGGTTTAACTAAAAGGGAATTTTTATAATAATAGAGAATAGAAAAACTATCGATGAAATAATAGTAAATATTTGAATTTCTCTTTCAGAAATTTATATTTTATTTGCATACCAATTTAGCGAAAATTTGTATCTGCCTTTTACAGAAGGTTGTTCCCATTTTCTGGAAACTATTTTGATAGTTAATTTTCATCTATAAATGCCCTATTTTTGTAGCAGTTAGAATCCATGTGATAGCATGATTCTTGACAATAACTCGAATTATCCTTGAAAGTAAACTTTTTCTTAGTACTGTCTCGCCAATTTTACTCCTTTCCTCTACAACTGTTTTCCAAAGTTCGTTGAGTTTTTGTATGCCATTTTCCTCAGAATCGTTTTAATGAGCCTAAAGCACAAAAGTTCATTGCTGATAGGTAGGGTTATTTTACACGTATTTCAACAAATGGTTTACACGTATTTCAAAATTCACTTTATTCCTGTTTTTGATTCTTTCTTTGCTAAATAAGCGGCGGTTGAGTTCGAAGGGTGACTAGAGGCTTTTTTCACATATGAAGCTTAACTTTATTAATTCTCTTTCTCATATAAGGGATAAAATTTCTTTTTAAAGAATTGGTTCTGAAATATTCTGCTGATAGTCGAGTGAGTGACCTAATTTTGGTTTTACTTGAGACTTTTTTGAATTTTAAATTTGTCGTGTAACCAAATCCTGCAACTATTATGAAACCCTTAGGGAACTTTCTGTACTCTGACGAAGCCAATTCAAACGAGTCATTTCCATCAGACGAGCAATAGAAAATTGATCATATTTTAATACAGTTACTTAAATATACCTATGCCTAATCGAGTGTTACCACAAATTTCCAATTTTCAGCAAATAGGTGTTTTTCATATAATTTTCTACGATTGTTGTTTCTTTCAGTAATATGTTTTGGCAAGAGAAGATGAGTTTTCGGGTTTTAACATCATTTTTTACTTTAAATCCTTATGAATGATTTTATTTACAGTGACGGAAGACAATCCTAGTTCCGATTCAATGAATATTTGAGTCAGGGGATTTTCTTTTACAATCGGAGACTTCACTTTCTTTATAGTTGCCTGTGTCACTGTGCTTAATAGTCGTAGAATGTGCTTTCGTATTCATGTTCTCATTTTTTCATTCAGGTAGTATTTTTTTCCTGTTTAAATCTAATTTATAACAAATACCCTTTTTGAAATCAATAAACGAAATTTTTACAATTTTTGTATAATTTATTGATACAAATATCTCTCCTCGGAAAGCGCAATTGCGCAACCTTCTAACCGTCTGTCAATTTTGGGAGCCATTTTCAAAGTAAATATTTCATTTTATTTTCCAATCAAACGAAAACATTAGCAGACGATCGTTCTGAAATTTTCAAATTTTTTATCTCAAGACATTGGCAAACAGGCACTCTAGGGATATTAAAATGCCGCATAATCATGCGACATGAAGCTGTCGACAATTTGCACCCACTAAAATCAGCCAACTTGGACCGGGGTCGAACCCGCAAACTTGGCCGTATGAAATCAGCGCCTAACCAACTACGGCTCCCAACCGGCAGCTTGTTAAATATAAATTAACATAAAATTATTTTAAATTCTTAATAACATAACAATCTAATAAATTAATTTTTAATGTATTAGATGCTAATTGTGTGCCTTCATTACGTAAAATTTACACATAAATAGAAATGTTTTGTTCCATAAATAAAAACGAGATCAACAAATTATTTAAATGTTACTAACCCTTACGCCCTTCTACAAATATTGTTCGTCGCTTACTATTGTCATATTTCAAAGATAAAGTTTTATTCTTAAAGTACTGTCATTTTTTACACAAGCATAGACAATGGAAATAGAAATATTACAAATACATAAAAAATATATGAACACATTAGATTAAACGGTTGCTTACGGGTTGGATTTGATTTAATTAATACGTTGAACTATTGGTGAAAGTCCTTGTAAATTTGAACATGGTTCAACAGACGAAAACAATACCTAAGCTGGTACATCACTATTTAAACTTCCACATCAAACACACGCCAACGTGAGGATATTGAATTTCAAAATTTTTGTCATGCATGATTTTCTGTATATTTGACGTTGTTTATTTGTGGAAGCAATATTTTAATATTATATATATATATATATATATATATATATATATATATATATATATTGTAAAAACCTTTGAATAGAGGTTGACACTTGTTTGTTATTTTTAAGCATGTTGATTTTTTTACTATGGATTATTTAATTTCAAATGCACGTTTGATTTCTATTAAATATGCATTTAACACATAATGTTTGCATTTTAGTTGCCTTAAAATGAAAGAACTTTCATCCAGATTGATTTTTAAATCGATTCAATACGTGTAGTTTAAACTCTATTAAGATGCATAAATATTATATAACACTGCATGTGTATATATATATATATATATATATATATATATATATATCCGCAAATATAGTTTAAAAGAATGTAGATTAAAATTTATTTTAATAGAGTAAGGGGAAACAAAATATTTTCATTTCAACAAATTAGACAACTCCAGTTTTCTGATACACTACCTTCATTTCAACATATTTTAATGCATAGTTGTACAATACATTGATATAATGTTGCGGAATTCAACCTTTTTTAATGCTTTTAAAGATAATCTTTTCTAAGTGCATTTTTCCTCCAAGCCATCCTTCGCAATGCATTTGATGTGTAGTAATTGCAGTCTTAAACTTCTCAGAGGTTAATCCACAGTTGAAGACTTCTCAAAGATATATCCGTATTTTAATGCACTCAAATCGCCAGATCTCTCTCCAAAGCGGTAACAAAGAGGAGAAAAGTTTAAGTACTGCATCATTTACCCGCTATTTGTTTGTTCGGAATGCTGAACCGTTTTGGGCTGCGCTGCCATGACGAATTACAAAGCAACGTGAACTTAAAGAGAAATTACTAACATTCCTTAACAATGCTTCCTTTCCGAGTAAACAAACCAAATTACAGTAATGATGCTGACATAGTGGCAGCAGGGAGCAGTACTATGGCGTAACTTTAATAATAGGATACATTTATAGTTGGACATTACATTCATTTTCATTGCATGCGGGGATTTTCACATGGTCCATTATTTTCGCCCGGCATATCTTGCTCTGCTGGATAAATTGTGTGGTAAAAGATGTCGGCCGAAAATAAAACCTAGCATTTGCGGGGGGAAAATAAGAATGATCACGGATATAAACAAGAAGAAATAGGTTTATTCTCTAAGTAGAGTCTCAATTTTTTTAAAAAAAAATTATTTAGAAATTTTTAAAATGGTATCAACTTTTTATCGAGTTTGGAATTAGAATTTAGTTACTCATTAGAAGTTATTAAGATAAAGACAATTTTTCTTAAAAATTGTCTTACGCTTGTAATTTTCGAGCTGTTTTTATAATATTTAATTAAAAATAGTTTTTGTATCAATTTCTCTGTTCTCAGTTTTTAAAACATATCAAATGTATTAGGTATAATGCTTAAATGTCATCCATATTTAATTTGAACAGTATATCTCAAATAACTAATTATGGATTACAGTATCACATAATTTATATATTGCAATTAGAGACTAGAGTGCTTGCTCTTAGAATCTTTGCTATATCAAATTTCTCCTATATAAATTGAATCTGATTTTCTTAAGTATATATATATATATATATATATATGGTATAATAAAATAATAAGTGAGAACGTTGTATAGCCTAAAAGGCCAAAGAAAGATACAGGACTTGAATATACAGAAATACAATTGAAGATACAGAAAAAGTCTTTGAACTAAAATGGAGACATATTATGATTTCTGATATATATATATGTATATATATAAGAGGAAAGCGACTCACTCATCCCGAGACCACTGGAATTATATGACCGAATTATTTTAAATTTAGCTGACATGTTTCTTTTGCTTAGAAATTCGCTTTGTATACAGACTTTGTGAAAAACTCCTGAGAGGAGTGGCAGAATGCTATGGTAACGTTATCGGTTAATCAAACCTCATTTCAGAACTATAGTCCCCTACAGACTTGAAATTTGTTTAGCACGCGTACCATTTCCCTTATGTGTAAAAATATTGAATATAGTACTTATTTCGTTAATTTTTTTTTAAAATCTATTATTTACATATTGATCATAACAACGAGCAAAATTAAAGAGAAAAAATTCCATTTTTGGCACATTTACTCAAATACATTCCAAAGGAAAGGGGTTAATATGAATGTAGAAAAATAGAAGGCTTATCCAATAACTGTGAAGTTTCCCTAATAACAACAGCCTTTATGCACAATTATAGAAATTCTTTCATAGGGTTGTTTAAATTTCAGAAATGAGAAACAAATGGTCATCGAATGAGCGTTATTCTTTGGGCATCTGGACTGTAAAACAGTCCTCAATCCCATATCGTGACAAGTCTGATGTTGGGCTTGAAGAAAGTGGTGTTTTCCATTCTGCTGAGAGGCATGATGTCGATTGGTCAAACGATGGAATCTGGGAGGCGTGGCTATGGTGCTTCATCTGGGTGAAAAATGTTTAGAGTTTTTTTGACTTGGTTGAGTGCTTAGAGGCTGCTCTATGATGGGATGCTGGGTACAGTGAACAGTGACTCCAATTGGCTGCCCTGGGGGCTGAGATTTAGAAAATGGGGAGGCACTTGTCCTGTGGGGAAGAGATAAATTAATAATGACAAAATTTAAAAGAAAGTAAAATTTTAGCTAACTATGGTGCAATAAAAAATTTATTGCATGAAATATTAAGTTTAAGGAGGATTATAAGAATCAAGAAGAATTCTTCTTGGTCTTTTAGAGTTATCATTTGGAATGTGGGAATTAAGTTATGCATATTAGAATTATTGGTTTCAGGTAGAGCGTTGAAAAAGTTAATTGTGCTATTTTCTGAATATGAGATTTAAAACTAGTAATTTTTAATACATTACGTATGTCGTCATTGCGCATGTATCTAGAAATGAGAAACAAAAACCTACGAGCAAATTTAAGCTCCAAAATTAATATTTCTTGTTGGTACTTCTTTTTTTTAAATGTCTTTTTAAGTTCAATTTTCAATACATGGCGCACAAAGGTTTATCTGTAAATATTTACTTATAAGCTAATATTAGTTCAACTTTATGAAAAATCTGATAAAAAAACATAAATAACTCATCTCTACAGTCCAGTTGCTTAAAAAAATTTAATATATCTCTAATATATATTTCTGCGTTCTTATCGTCCACTATTTTCGATGAAATATCTTGTAAAACAAAAACCAAAGTACCGAAAAGTCGTTTAGATCTGTCGATAATTCCAAAAGTCCAGTCTATACTTCTATTATGACCTTCTCTCTCCCACACAAAAAAGTCCACCTTAAAGTTGATCTTTCTTGTCGAATACCTCGAAGGCATAATGTTTGAAGAAAACTAATACTTCCGAGATCTCAAAACTTCAATATTGATAGAGAGAGCTCGGAAAGGGGGAAATTAGTTTCTCCTTTTTATTTAGGCTTAGGAGTTTTCTGCAAAAAAAATGGAACCAGTATCTCGCGTAGATTACGAGATGGATCTCTCAGAATACAAACAATACATGAAGTAATTTTATCTCTTTTTTATTTTAATATAAGTTTTTACTGTATATGTTTGAAGTAATATAAGTATGGGAATATATCCGGAAGAAATTGCTTAATAAAAAATTCTGAAAAGTATTTATTTTTGTATATCAACACCGCAATGAAATGTATCATTTCTTTTATGCTTTCCTTTCAACGTACTTTTTGAAATAATAAATGTTTACATAGAATATATTCTTTTATAAATGAGACTTCATGTTCACTTATGCACTACTGGAAAAAAATTTTGATAAAATCAATGATTTCTAAAGATTTTGTAGAAACAGTAATATGTAGTTCGTTTCCCAAATGGATTACGTTGAGTGTTCAGTATTCTTAGAGTTGATTTAAAAAATGTTTAGATGATAATGAACTAATTCGGTGAAAATTAGGGTCAGTAATTTAGAAATTGTCAATTTTTTTAAATCTGTTTAATATCTAGGAATAAATTATTGCTAAAAGGATCAATTAACTAATACTGAAATAACAAAAAAATGTGCATACATATTAAAACAATGCTACAAACATTTTAGACTGTCCATCTTTCGGCTGAAAGGATACTGTTGATTGAAAGATGATTTGAAAGCAAAGATAGTACACTTCTTCAACAGTGGTAAGTAGAAGTGACTTTGGCAATTAATTTACTTGGCAAATTTAGCTACACTTGGTGATAAAAATAGGTACCCCGAGATAAGAATAGCCTAAGATAAGTATTCGACTATATAACTCGAAAAGCTCTTAAAATATATTTCTCAACTTACATAAGGACAGAGCAGTGAATCAACATAAAAGATTAAATTTGTGATACCCCGAGGGATGGGGGTATCATCTCTTCATCATCGACGCGACCTATGTTTGAGGGAATGAAAGATTTACGACTAATACCATCCATAATTAAAATTAATTTATTGTGATCTCAATTTATATTTAGCAAAACAACACTAGTCTAGGAGGCTTATGATAAGGAGTGATGCGACACAAACTGTAATTCTAACAAATAGCGCAATAGACCACCGGGATAGATGATTTGATAACTTACAAGAAACCGTTCTAGTCTTAAAGCTTAATCTAAATTGTTTTACCGCTATTCCACGGCGAACAGCTACTGTCCTTATATCGTCAATATATTCTTCGATCCAACCTGATCCGGGTAAGTGATAATCTTCTGGTCTCGGACCCACTTAGAAATTAACTTCACTGGCACTATTAGACCAACCTGATAGAACGCTTAGAACACTCTTAGACTCTTCTCCTAGAGCTTCACCTAGAGCTTCTTACACTCCACGCGAATACTAATGCTCCAATATATATAAGTCCTAATCTGCATAACCGCGTTCTCTTCTTGGATTGGTTGGAAAGAATTGCCATTCTGGCCCCAAAGATATCCCAAGAGGATTATTATTAGAAGTACCGATAAAGCCCCGTCACAAATTCTAGACAGAGGGGGTGTTTCATTTGATTAAGATTTGTGTTTTACACTTTGTAAAGTTTGAGAGTGTGAACTTTGACGTTCAAACTCGTAAAATATACTGGTTATAGTAAAACTTTAATGTAAATAAACATCATATATCAAGACTGTCTGCGCTAAATGTTAAAATAGCTTGAGCTAAACTCAGAATATTTTTTTAACTGAAAGTTTTTTAACCAGTTTTCATACAAATTGTTCATATTGTAATAAATACATATTATACTTTCTATTATACTGGCCATTAAGAATTAAGAACCATTGCATTTTTCCTCTAATATGGTGGAAGCTCCATGTATTATTATAGGAAAAGAAATACGAAGCACATATTTCATCAGCCAAATTACTTTGATTCATAAAAAAAATTAATCATATAATAGAACATACTGTTCTCTTTAGACCAGAAGAGTCATAATATAATACATATTTTTAGAACTTTCTGTGTCAGCAAAAATATTCCAAGTTCACAGCCTGTGTTATATCATTGTGCGAATACAATCTCGTTCTATAAACATTCGTCCATTCACATATTTACCAAGTTAAAAAAATTAACATGATTTTTTAAACATTAGACTATTTTTTTTTATAAAATTAAATGGGATTTTTTTTAAGATTATATTTATCACATTGTCGTTAAAGATAAATCTTGAAAGAGTTTGGAATTTGTTATATCGTATATAAATAAGTCTTTCTTACCTATCACAAATAAATATTCGATGTATTATATATATATATCAAATTTCATAATATTTAGTATCCTCTAATACTCAGAATATATCTTTAACATATTATGAGTATGAAAGGACCGGAAATCCGATTTTGTGGAATTTCATTAATTAATTGATTTGTAATTTGATCTTAGTTAAAGACTATTGAACGGGGTTAATGAAATTTGCTCTGTGTGTGTCGGTCTGATGAGATTTTAATGTCTTCATATAATAGAAATGTGGAAATTTAATAATAGTATGCTGAATATCATTCTGGTCATCAGATTTCGGTTTACAACTATAATTTGCGTAGTTAATACTTTTCCGCGTACTGTTGGTATAGTTCGAATTTCTCTGAATTCAATTTCGTTAGTACATGTAACACTTTTTAATGGGTTTGTAAGATATGCTTAATACTTTATTATAATCATTGAGACAACCTAAATTACTTATTCGTATTTTAAGAATTAGCAAATTTTGATGAATTGCGACCGCTTTAATAGGATACCGAGATTGGAAATAAATAAACAGAAATATTTTCCTAAGGATTTCTTTTTAATCTTCTTCCATATTGTGTAAGGAGTTAAGCAATATATCAGAAATACTCAATTAATTTATTAATAGTTATATGAATAAAGCTATTCAAAATAGTAAGGATTAAAAATTCTGAGATTGTTAATAGTTTATGACTATAAACTTACATATTTTATAGTTATAGTTACCTCCATAATCTAATATTAGATAAAATTACTTATTATTTAATTCATATATACTCTATTTCACTAAAGTTACTGTAATTTGTAACTTTCTTATTAATTTTTGTTTCTATCCTTTCTATACTTTTGCTAAGTGCTACATTTCAGCCATTCACATGCTTTGAATCTGCATTAGGGTCCAGAATCTGGCAATAACTTATTTATTTCACTCAGATTTAGCGCAGGCTTTGCATTTATAAGTGCAATGTTTAGGTAAGTTACCTCTATCCTGTAATGGATTTAGATATTCCTATCCATTACTTTCAATAGGTTTTTGCTCAGTATTATTTACATAAAGGGGAAGGTTGGCTGGCCAAAAAACATGTTCAACCCAAATTTTATATAAATTATTTTATATATTAGCTGTCCTAAGTCAACAATGTCTATAATACTGCAACATCCATTTTATAATTTTTATCTCGTTTGCTCATGTGTCCTTCATTTTGTGATTTTCCTACTGTCTATGTGTTTTTTGAATGTGATTGTTGGATGTTATCTCTTTGTAGAGAATAAGACTATATATATATATATATATATATATATATATATATATAGGATATCCGGGCATAAATTATCCAAAAGTAAAGGTTTATTATTACGGATTAAAGTCATCAGAACCGTCAAAATGTAACAACCTGTTACTCCGTGGATTGAAAAACTCTCCGAGATATCTTGGGTCTCGTCCGATCGGCCCCCGTTTGCGCATTATTCGGCTCTGTCACAGACGATAAACTTTTACACAGACTTCATTAGTAAAGATGTGGACGCCACAGCAAAAGATACAGTGCATAACTTGTCGGAATTTTAATCAGTCACGCGTGTACAGTGACGTGTTCGAACAGAATGGAATGTCGTCCCTCCGACATCAAAATCTATCGACCAATGGGACAGAACTTTAAAGGAGCCGGAAACTTTAATATCTCTAACTGGCAAGTGTCTTGAAGGTTTCGTGATAGAAGACACTGTTGATCGCATGCGTGATTCATGTTGTAGGAGTCCTGATAAGTCTAATAGGCAAGTCAGCATCGACATTCCATTTTGTTCGAACACGCCGCTGTACACGCGAGACTGATATAAATTCCTTTAACCAAAATACGCGCTGCATCTTTTACTGTGGAATCCACATCTTTACTAATGAAGTCAGTATAAAAAGTTTATTATCTGTGATTGCCGAATAATGCATGCACGTTGTAGACCCATTGGACTAGACCCAAAAAATCTCGGAGAGTTTTCCAATCCATGGATGAACAATTTATTACATTCTGATCGGTAGTTCCATAACAATAAGCCGTTGTTTTTGAATACTTTAAGCCCGGGCACATTGTATATATATGCACCATTTAGCCATGCGTATAACGTGCATGCATTTTTAGCACCAAAAATAAGATCGGAATTTAAGGGTACGCGTTATGCACTGAATATAAAAACGGATAACTTTAAAAATCAAAAAATGAGGATAAAAAAAATTAGTTTTCTAACATGTAACAAAATACTGTTCACTTAAAAGAAATGAGACCTCCTTAGAAACTTAAAACAATTAAATACTTTATAAATTTTTCTCCCCCTACTTTTCTTACGCTTTAGGATTGTAGGTTTAGACATACCTTTGTTTGAAAGCGTAAGATAATACTTCGAACACATGAACTTATAAGACAAGATCATTGCACATGCACAGTTTATGTTTCTTCATAAAAAAAGATGAACTTAATGCGGCGAATATACCTAAAGCATAACAAATGCAGTTTGGAAATATAGGTACACCTTATGTACCGGAATGTACGGTAATTACTATGTAATTTATATTAAATTTATACTCCTTACATTATAGATAATATACTTACATATTTTTCATAAATTGCTGGTAAATATGAAAAAAAGTTGTCATTGTTTGTATTGTAAATATTCACGTATATATAAATTACTCATGTTTGTGAATGAAAATTATTTCCTCTAACTTAATGTACAGCGCTAGTGAATACATATTGTCAAATGAATCAGAATATCCATGGTAAAGATAGGCTTTCAAATTCTGTATGCATCATGCCAGAAGATAACTTAAATTTGATTTGTACACTTATTAGAACACTATGTTGCTCTTTTAACTAAATATTTACGAAGTAAATAACTTGGATATATTTTCTCCTACAAGCAAAAATCGCAACAAAAAGATATGTTAAGATGAATCTCTCAGTTTTAAAATTGAAATCCTTATGAAACTAATTCGATTGTAAAATAAATTTCGAAAATTGAAACTGCTATCTATTTATATGAATCTTTTTTCCATATCTTGCATCACTTTTCCTTCTTCAATTATATCTCATTGCAACTAATCACATTGTTTCTCTCTCCATTAACAAGGGTAACTTTTTTGCACAATAAGGTATAAAAAAATACATAAAAAATGTTATTTTAATTTAATTCAAAGTTTAAAGACGCCATTGAGATCTCCCTTTAAAAGCTTAAAAACAACGCTGGAAAAAAAACCCTCAAATGCAAGGGAAGGGTGTTGAGGGATTCTCAAAACGTATAAACAAAATCACAACTGAAAGCAAGCTAAGGTAAACTCGTCCGAATGCCTCCTCGTTCGTAATAAAATATTCAGAAACGAAAGTAAATCCCTCATTTCCTCGACAAACCTAATAAAAATTGGATGCCTTACATCTTTTACGATGCCGTTTCCCGTAGCGTTCGAGCCTAGTGGGTTTCAAGAATTTCTTCAGACAATATCGATTCTCCACCTTTCAGTAAGTAACTGGATTAGAGGGAAAGAGAAAAAAGATTTCCTCTAACCCTCCCCTCTTGTAAGGCAGAAAAACTTTTTGGCGTTGCCGAGAAAACGTTGCCGAACAATGGGCACAGGTGATGGCTTTTATAGCGCACGAGTTTGAAAAAAACCGGATGAGATTTCGATTGAAAATTGCACTGTTGAAATTGCTTTTTCTTAACTAGTATGTGTTGCTTGTGGGGTATTGAAGGGAAGATTATTTAATGCAGAAAAGCCTTGCGTGGAACATTTGTTCCTGGTAACTATTTCTGATGTGCGTTTTTACGTGTTTATTTAAATGGTTTCTACGCATTTGCAAATTTGAATCTATTTCTATTAACGTTGTGAGAGGTTCGTGCCTCTCTTGCGAGCACCTAGATGTGTGTGGAGGGGTTGAGGAATGGAAAAAACACTCAACATGATCCAAGTAATATTTTATTTCCACACTCAAAGAACAGCTACAATTCCAACTAATAATAGTAAGAGAATGTCTCAATGTTAACCATGAAAGTGAAACAATGACATTAAAACGCTAACGATTAGGAGACTATCAAACTCGATCCTTATCTTAATAAAGGATCCAACCTATCATCCGATTTAATCTAATATCAAATTAATCCTAGTGAACAATCGTCACTTTAAAATTTCCTCCTAATAAGAATCAGATGAATATAATTCTAATATTATACCATCAGTAGCAATCTCCCGTACCACTAAAGACCCGCCGTGAGGCAGCGATGCACGTTAAATCTGTCGAGAGCTGAAACGTCCTCCCGTTGGTGTGGTGTGGTAGTTAGGAGGGGGGGGTCCCAGCTCAGGTGTCGTCCACGTCCTTGACCATGGTTCAAAATTACGTGGTTGTCGCCAAAAGCCCTCGTGTAGCTGAACAGTGCGACGTTAATATTCACTCACTCACTCACTCACTCAGTAGCAATCTCACCTGTTTTGAGTATACCTTCTCTCCTCTTTCTCAACCTGGAAAACCTCGCCTATTTATAGTAAGTTAATTTATATATCACGATTCTTTTCTTCCGAATGGGGGTTGGTTGTGAATATCGCGAATTGATAGCCAAAATATTTCCCAAAAGGATTAGTTGGAAAAACGCGCATAGATCCGTCATAACGTCACATTCTACATCATCACGAGGGCTATTATTGGTAATTTTAAACATTGGTTCGAAACTAAGTAGATGGCATGAACGGACTTAAACAAGCATTTAACTTTCTAAATTTCACTCCACACCAATCGAATGCGAGAAATTAGAACCAATATCAACTCCTCTATACGGTAGGCTTACAGTGACACGCGTTCTATGCTATATCATCTAAAAATTGACTACGATTACAATTTTGTCAACGTTACTTTATTAGACGCATATGCTGTCACAAATTTCAAATCGAGAGAGAAGTCAACTCCTGCAAGGCATCGACTGTATAATATAAGTGGAAACCGCCTTATAACAAAGACTATTGCTAGGCTAAGAACAGGTCATCACAGAGGAATGAAGTTTGATATATGGACGGTAGAAAGAAATTATAGGAATTGGGATAACTATTTAGATACAGAGCTAACACCTGATTATATTTTTGACTGTCCGCTGTTCTTGCTGCTTTACAAGAAACAGATGCCCTTTTTTGTCAACAAACCTCTATGTGGAAAATATTGGAACAAATTACCAAAATAGTCATCTGGGCCCATGGTACTGTCTGATTTGGTCCCGCCGTGGATACGGCATCCTCGTCATCAATTGTTGGCGATATGTTTGCATCAATTACCACCCGACTGCAACATGCACGCGTGTCTGTGAACGAGATACTACAGCTTTGTGGATATTTAACCCTTTAACTGCCAATTAAAAGTTAAGTGATTCACCCCTCCCTAGTGCCATCGTTTTCACATAGGCGTGCGTATGCAATTTATTTGTGTGTGGGGTGGGGCACAAAATAGTCCATATCCTTGGAATAGTTGTACTGATATCACTGCAAAAGAAAATAATCGCATTTCGTAAAAACGTATATATACACCCTGGCCCCTAAACGCACCAATTGAGTGAGACGGGCTTACACACCAGTGGTATTTAAGGGGTTAAATCCTTTCAAAGGAAAGTTTCTTTAATTAATTACATTGTTGAAAATGGTAGTGAAGTAATTGAAAAATTAAAGTCAAATTCTAAGTTAAAATTGTATGCAAGATAGCTCTTATGGGGAAGGGCTCGATTATGACTTTATTTTTTTTTAAGTTTTCATCAACTACATAAGTTTACCTTGTAACATTTTCAGACCTGTGGAACAATTTTTTCTTATTAATATAAAAATAGACCTTCTGATTGGGTCGGAATATATAATTTATTTAAAGAATCAAGCCTTCTGAATTTCTATCATTGCATGATTGATAAACTTATTTCTCATTGTTCGGGTCTCAATTAGATAAATACTTCATTTCGTATATGCCGTTTGATTGATTGCTTATGAGCATTCCTTTGAAGCAATTTCAAGAACATCTGCAACGAACCTCGTGATTTTGTATAGAGAGAGAGTTAAGGAATTACATTAATGCCTTAATAGGCACCCGACTCTCCAAACTTCATACCAAGGTAACGTGAAGAATTAAAGCCTTGACAGATTTAAAGTGCATCCACAAATCTATATATACAATGTGTATCTTTAGTGACTCCTGTATCCATGTGTGTCGATAAAGAAGGAATCGACCAGCATTATTTTAACTATGATTTATAGGACCAATTTCTGATCGAGAAAGAGAAAAGAAATTAAAAATAGCTTTATATTATATGGAAATTGTAGGTGTGGAGTAAATACTATGGATATAATGGCTGCCACGTAAGCGCAAAGATAGGTAATCAGAGACATGTATATTATGTGTATGTTTATTATAATTGTGCTGGGTATAAAAAATACGGTTGCTGTTTTTCTGCAGCTATGTTCTTGTTACAGTCCAAACAAACCGAAAAAAATGTGGAAGTAAGAAAAAAGGGAGCAGATGGGAATTATAAGGGATTTAGCGACATAATTATTAAAATACAATAACGTAAAAAAATCTCGACAGGCAAAAAACTTATTTTTTGAACTGGGTAAAAATCCTAAAGAAAAAACATTATCTGAAAAGAAATGCTATATAGTGCAGTGAAACCTATTTAATTTATAATGTTGAAAACATGTTTATAAGACACAGAGAGAGAGAGAGCTTAACTAGTTAGTTAATTGACATAATGTTTATAAAAATCAATGTTTACATTTCGTTTTACTGTGATTATCCTAGACTAAAATAACTCTGGCAAAAAAAAAATAATCAAATGGAAAAAAAAAAATCACAAATATGGAACTTCATTATCAACTTACGTTTTCTCTATAGTTATGAATTCGTTACAAATTAAAAAGGAAACCAAAATAATTTACTACATATAAACCAAAGAAACGAAACCATTTACTTATAATTGAGAAACTGTATTATTTATTCTTTAAAAACTTTATAACTTCAAGCAACCGATATAAAAAATATATCTAAAGAACTTTAAAAAGTAACTTTAAATTTCTATACAAGTAATTAAAGAAAGGAGTTTAAGTAATGGAAATAATTCCAAAAATTATACTCTTTCAATAGTATATATCCTAAGAAATATTTTAATAAATAATCAGAATTATTTGTCAAATAGAACTTTAAGTAAGTTTTTAACTTTGGTTTATTTATTTATAAGATGCCTGGCCCTTGATCATCAGGTCATTAGACAACTAGCTATCGGATACTTTTTTTTACAATACGGTCCAAATTCTTAAGTGCAGAGCACACGTCTAAATGAACAGCGTCGATGACTTGTCTAGAGTCACACAAAACACATTAAGGGGATACAGTCAAATTAAAACGAAACAAATGAGCACACAAAGACAGTCATGCCCATTAAATAGTCTAAACCAGTGATACTCAACCTGCGGGCCGCATGTGGCCCGGTAGTCTTTTCTGAGTGGCCCGGTTATGACACATTGCACTAAAAAATTCAATTATTTAAGAACAATGTAATACAAATTACGGGAAATTCTATCAATGAGCACACAATCAAATCTATAAATTTTTCTATCTGCTATTTTTTATAGTAGAATGTGTTGTTATACTAATTTCCCGTTTGGTTAGACGAAGTCAGACCAAATTAATGAAATCTTTGACTTTAACGAATTCCGATACTAGAAGTGGGCTATCAGGGATATCTTCCCACGCCAGTCGAAGATGTGTTGAGGTGAAGCCTATTCTAACTGGCATTCAGAGCAAATAGGAAACCTCTTATTGCCTCCAGAAAAAGTAAAACTTTTAAAATGCCCACTGGCAAGTCGGGCAGACAAATGTTGGACTGCCTGTCACAAGGTAGAGATAAAGAGATGGAGTAGAATGTAGACAAGAGGTTTGGTCATAGATGAAAGGAAATCGAAAATATCTCTGTAAAAATGCATAAAAATAAATATTTATTGTGAGTGTTTGATAGAAGGGTTAGTAAAGTATTAAAGTAAAAACCGAAAGGGAGTTTTGATATTTTGATCAATTTTGTTTTGTTCAATGCTGCTTTGGTCTCACAGAGTACCCCAATTATACTCATGGTGCGGCCCGCGTGAAATATCCGTCATATGTATGCGGCCCGCGTGAAATACCTGTCATATTTATGTGGCCCACCGGGAAAAAAGGTTGAGTACTCCTGCTCTAAACTTAGCCGCAGCAGTTAAACGAGGAGAGTCCGAGACACAGGTTTTAATTTCACCCTCTAAGGCAGGGGTGCCAAACTCAAAGGCTGACTTAGGCCTACCTTAAAGCAGCCCACCTTAAATTAAAGAAAGTTTAACTTAAGTTGGGCTGCAAATAAAATCAAAATTCACATAATAATAGGTTTGTTTCAAATAATACGTTATATAGTAAACATATATAAAAAGAACAAGAAAAAATTAATATGTTTT
>BMAV01018745.1:38900-67712 GCA_019973955.1 Trichonephila inaurata madagascariensis | reverse complement strand
AAAAAAATTTTAAACAACATAAACTTTTAGTTGAAAATTATGTTTATTAGAATATATTTTATTTACATAGAATATAAATATATATGCATGTATTTAATAAAAATGAATGAAACAAAAACTGCCACAAAACCTAAATGAAATTTTATAAAAAATATCAAGTCTTTTGAAAAACAAAGTAATTTATAGAAAATAATCTGATATGCTTCTTTACATTGTCTTTTTTAACATCAAATTATTTGATGTGGTCCGTTTTGTTATTCAATTCACTAGTGGTATGTGCGTCTAAATAACTGAGCATACTTTTCCCTGTGTTTTTCATTTCAGATGACATGGTAATAGGAGCTTCATTAATCTTATTTGCGCTTAGGCGTTTTAATTTTTTAATTAATATCTTTTTAACTAATGGCGATATCGGAATATAAAAGGTCAAAACATGCATTGTCATCAAAACTAAACGTGTATACAAAATTTCAGTTTAATCGGTTGAAGACATCAGCTTCAAAATTGAGTTGCAAGATTCCACCCGAACAAATTACATTGCAAGTTAAATAAAAGCTTGTTAAAAAAAAACTAGCATTATATATCTTAAGCGAACTCCATTTTTAATTATCTATGACTCTAAGAAACGCGGAATATATGTTTTTTTATGCATCTAATATAGATTGCAAAAATATTTTAACAGTGTGAAAATTACTACACTTGTAGTTATTAACACTAAAAAATCGCTGAATTTGTGATTAAGGTATCTAATCAGTGAAGTAAATAACATTTAAGTTTTCCTTTTTTTCTTTATGTATTCTTGGAGCAAAGCGTTGCTATTAAAGTTAAAATATTTGAGAAAATAAAAGTGTGTATGTGTACTCATTATTTATATTTTCCAAAAAAAAAAAAAAATACTGGTTCTAAATTTTATAAAAATATGTATGTGTTTACTTACTTTCTAGTATAAATATTGCCAATATATGGAGCTTTAAAAATGAAGAAGAAAAAAAAATCTTCCGATAAATTATTCGAAGGCTTACATCGAATGCGTATTCCTTTATTTGAAAGATTTATAAACTACATAAATTCACTTTTTATAAGATTCCGTATTAATTAGATTAAGTTTTGAAATTTTATTTTGAATAAATATTTACTACAAAAACTAAAATGAAAATGAAGGCACTAAAAGCATAATAAAATACTCTTATTAAAGTTTTTGACATGAAGAAACAATCGAAAATCTTAATTATGAGACTCCAAAAGAATTTTTAATGTTTTGGAAACAAATTTCTACTCAAAAACATGACATTTTATAATGAGATGGATGATATAATGGTTATATTTCTCAAACTATAGAGTCTTGCATGCAAAAGACTTTAAAATAAAATAAGTCCATAGAAGTTGCAAATTGTTTTTGTTCCATATAAAGTATAATGTAAAAAATAAATAAATAAAATATGTGCAGTTGAGAGAATAAATTTAGTTTTTCACCTTATAATTATATAGTGCACTGCATCTCATAAGGATTTTTATTCTACTGACTATCAAAAAAATTCAAAAGTATTACAAAGTATTCAAAGTATTACAAAAACGATGCAGGTTGTTTGCCTAAATTTATATTTTCATTATTAATGCTTATTTATTACAAAAAAAAAAAAAAGAATAGAAATTATTATACAGGTGATCCGAATTATGGGACAAACTTTAAATTTGTGTACAGGCCATTATAGCAATAATTTATTATTTCGGGAAAGTATGGGCATATGTGACAAAGTAAAGCATAAACAAAAAAAAATATATATATATATATATATATATATATATATATATATATATATATATATATATATATATATATATATATATATATATATATATATATATATATATATATATATAAGAGACGAAAGGAAAGATAAAGGTTCATTAAAAAACATCGTTGACAAGTGTAATGTTTTCAATAACTGTTCAAATTGCATCTCCACCAGTAGTGATACATGTTTGACAGCATCGGTGGAGCGATTGGCGTACACGTTCAAAGATGCCAGGTACTTCACGTACCAAAGTGCAGCAGCTTTGAATATTTGAGCAACGAGATCCTCATCTGAGTCAATTGGAGTCCCCAAAAGGCCCGGTTAAAGTAATCGAGACTGGGTAAATCGGAGATCCCGGGTGGGCCCAAGAGAGTGGTCCACCAGCTCAATCCATCGCACCCAGACGTAGCATTTAGGTAAGTGCGCACATCGCTGCAAAATTCTGTGATCCAGCATTCGTCGATTAAGAAACTGCTCGTGATACATTTGTACCGACGATATGTAATGGATGTTTATTTTTTCGGCATACTTTGGCGTCTCCCATCGTAGATGTCTGCACAATGGCGAATAAGGCTTTCCCTACTGAGATGTATTATATTGAATGGTACCAAATATCCTAAACCCTAGCGGTAACGCAACCAACCGATAACCCATTTATATTTTTCTTTTGTTTTCCCTGTTCGTGCCTCACCGGGTCACTTGCTCTCATACATTCCTATTCAATAAAATGAGCTTCAATGTTCTGTAAATTATCATTAATGTTTGTAGCATGAATTTGGGACCAAACCCCGTATAAACTGGTCATTTTACCTGCTTCAATGCATTTCAATATTGATATACATATTTTTCTATATATATATTTTTTTTGACTATATATATTTTTTTTGTTTATATTTGGTCTTAGCATTTAGTTTTGGGTTACATTAAAAATATTTTTATAACCCCCCACCACTTGATTAAAAGGAAAAAAAAAACAAGATTTGAATTTCTAAAACAGGATATATTTATCGTTCACCATCCCCGGTAATTCCCCCTTCCGCTGTAACGTCCTAAGCATATAAGTGATGACACTTGTTTGGTATTTTGAAGTCTTATTTTCACGCACACAGGAAAAGTTCACAGACTTTAAAAAATTTTTACTTTAAAACACGTTTTAAAAAAAAAATCATTAATATTCCGAGTGTTGAAAATTTTTAGAGAGAAAACCCCCTTACGCTCGCGGGAGGGAGCAAAAAATATAATCTCTTTTTGTCGAGAGGAAATCACACCCCTTTTAAAAAGCTCACACCCCTCATGGATGGAACACACAAAAATTTTGGCCCCCCGTCGATAGGTAATCACACCCCACTTCCCCTACAATTGGGGGCCCCACTGGCCGAGCCCACAGAATTGACCGCCTCGTCGAGAGGGTAAACACCGACCGGACTCTGGTTTTGGGAATCCCCCGCATGCGCAGGCCGGATCAGTCCCGCTTCCCCCTTTGGGGTTTTTAGGAAAGGATCTAGAGTTCCATTACAACCCCAAAACCTATTTTTTGAAGATCTTTACCAACAAAAGAAACAGGCAACTCACCCATTCTTGAGTGTCAAATTCTTTAAACCCGTTCTTTAAAAAAATAGCCAAATCAAAAGATGTCACCAAATGTAGTAATCCTTTTTTAAGCAGCATGATTTTTCACTATTGGCTACGCATCACGGTATTTGAGCTTTTGCATGTACACACACGTGTACATGCACCAGCGTGAGGATTTTGAGAGTAGGTAAATTGAATCATGCATTGGACCAACTAAAAGGGTTGATATTCAGTGGCATCAGAATTCAACTAAAATGAAACAACAAGCATTACTACAAGATTGCAGTGGCCAGATTGTCCTTTCTAGTTCAGAATCTCATTAGGACTTGAACCCACGACTGGACTAACACATCTACGGTTAAGGTATTGTGACTATGGTCTCTTAGCTGATATATTTCGTCGAAATTTAATTTGGTTTGTAATTTTCTTAGTGTACCGCGGTCTTCATCAAAGGACCCATTTCGTTGGGAACGAGTGACGTTACAACGGTCAAGTAGTTTCGCGTTGGAAAGTATTCCAAACTGGACACCCCTACGCTTACGTCTAAGGGAAGTCAACTTTTGACATCCCCAGAAAATTTCAGCGAATTATTTTCCAAATCTTTTTGAACAATCGCTGTCCCAGTTTAAACTTTTCAAAAAAAAAAAAAAAGACACATCTTATGTAAAGTTATGGAATGTGCGTTTACTAAAACACGTATAGAGAGTCTTTGTTCTAGTGAACGGAAAATAAAAAACGATATTTTTATAAAGTTAATAAGATGGCCTATAAAATAAAATCATAAAAAAAAATTGTCAATTTTTTTAAAAAATCATGATTTTAGGATAGTTTAGACCTTTGTAACTTGCAAAAATATTAGTTAAATCTGCGTTCTGTTAAGAAAGTAAACGCGTTCGAAAGCCTATAGACACAGAAATAATCCGAGTTGCTCAGAGTGAGTGAAAAGAGAACGAAAATCAATTTGCCTTTAGTTGCTTTGCGGAGCCCCTCAAATAGTCAAATGTTCCTTTCGTCCAGTTCATTATTTTGCTTCAGGATCCTTGAGGTAAAGGATTAATTAAGAGTCCGGGATCTTGAGACGGGCACTCGTATTAGATCTGTTGAGCTTTCCTTCCCGAAAGGAAATAGAAGAAGCGGAGTTGCTTTACTTTTGTTGTTGCGAGATGGCGAGGCAATCATTCTTAATTGAAGGGTATACGGAAATGATAGTCGATTGTAGTTAAATGAAACTCATTCTAGCGGAATAATAGGTTATTTTGGAGGACCGGTTGTTATTGAATTCATGTAAGATATAATATCGATTCATCGTGATTGTCATTTGACCCCCTATTTCCCCGGAAGAAATAATTTTTTTGTCTTTAAATGTTTATTTATTAACTATAAAGCTGCCCCTTTTAACTAAATATTGATTATTTGAATATTTTTTTAATTCTTTCCCAAATAGGTTTTTCGGGTTTTTTGGGTAGGGGGTATTTTTTTTTAAGAATCTTGTTATTTAAATCCCAGCCCGAAATTGGGGAAGTAGAATTCGATAGTTCAATCGTTTGGCAGGGGTGTAAAACCCGGGCCCACCACTTTTTTGCGACCCGGTTAATACATTCCCCCCTTCAACGATACAAATAAAAAAACGAAAACTTCTAAAGGGGTGGGAAAGATAGCAACAAAAAAGGGATTCAAGTGTAAGGATATGAACATTATTTTTTAATTTTTTTATTTCTGTTTATTATAATGTATTATTCGAAAAAAAACATACTTTTCCCTCTGAATGTTAAATTTTTTTTACTGCCCGCCTAAAAAACTTTTTGATTTTTTGGGCCCCGAGTTATTTTTGAGTTTGGCAGCTCAGGTTTTAAAGGGAAGTAAAGGTGAGTGAATATTACCGCACTATTCACCCTATCTCGAGGGCTTTTGAGGGTGGAACTCGCCAGGGCCAAGTTACGACGACTACACCTGAGTTGGCACCCCCTCCCCTTTTCCCACGTCACACCAAGGGGGAAGACGTTTGAGCTCTAAAAGAGATTTAACAGTTTTGCCCCCCAACACCGGGTCTTCAGGGTACTAGGCTGGGAAACTCATGGTACCCCGGGCCCCATGAGTCCGTATCTTGAACACTAGGCTCCCCGGCCACCTTTTAAAAAAGAAGTTTTAAAAGAGTAAAAAAGGAGTTGATTGTTTTTAAAAGCAATTGTTTCGAACGATAAATTTCTATAGGAAAAAGGTAGCAGCGGTATAGTCTAGTGGTTATGGTTATGAACTTGTGGTCGGCGTGGCAGCTTTCCCTCGACCTATTTATTGTCAGGGACCGGTCAAAGCTCCACAATTTTAGTATGACCCGCTATGTATGTGTTGATTATTTATATTTTTTAAAATAGCACGATATATATATATATATATTTTTTTTTTTGGCGCATGCGCGGTATTGAGGGAGCTTCAGGTGATGTCCCCTTTTTTCTGGGCCCAATTTCCCGTGCATAAAATCGTTTTCAAACCCCAGAGAAATACACCACAGTAAATAAAATAAAAAAACCCTCAATTTTCCCTTGGACGGACCTGAAACCATATGATCCACGGGCCAATCCCAGTCCGCGGCCTGGGGGTTGGGGATTTCCCCCCTTAAAAAGTTTTTGATGCTTGTTAAATCTTTGTGGTTCAAAGCCCCTCCAGTGGGCTAATAGGTAAGTTGGTGAGAGGACCCAAAATTTAAAGTGTCGACGTAGTCATTTGACCGAGTTTTAAAATTACGAAGTCCTTGGGGAAATAATAATTATTTAATAATAATATTTTTCTTTTTAAACCCTGTGTTCAGTGTTTGAAAAATTGGTGGGGGGGGGTTTATTTAAATAAAATTTGGTAATTCAGTAATTCTACTGTAAAACCTTCCCTTTGAATTGCTGTGGTAAATTTTTAAACAAAGAGAAGGGAATTGATGAGGCGTTGTAATAAATTACATCATAAATGTGAATTTTTTTTACGTTAATATTGTCTTCAAAAAAATTTATTTTTTGTAAGGAAGACAACTAAAATGGGGCAAATGGTTTTGAAAAATAGATTTTGGAAAATAATTCAACTCGGGTGGTGCGACATAACGGGCCCGGGTTTTTACTGTGCCCAACTCAGTATACGCGACCTTGGACCCTGGGGGTTTATGAGCGGGGTTACGGTCAGGGGGGTCGGTCTGACGAAAACCCAGTGTTAAGTTCCCAAGCAAGTTTGGTGCTCTTTTTTTATCAATCCATTAAAGGGGATAAAAAGGCTGAGTCGCCCTTTTGTCCAACCCGATGTTTGAACCTTGGCCCTTGTGGGGGTGGGAAGTGCGATGCACAAACCCCCTCAGCCACTGGGCTTGTATAGCAGGTTTTTTGGGATTCTTATTAGCATACACTTCAAAGAAAATTCAAATTCTATTGGTATGGTCAAGGGAGTAGCAAGACATTTTTTTAAAAGAAGGGGGGTTTTTTTTTTTTCCTATTTTTTAATTAATTCTAAAATAATTTAAAATTCTATTATTCTTTTTCAAATTTAAAAATATTATTTATTTATTTTTTGTGGTGTACGGAATTTCGAATATTAATACTTTTATAAGAATTTTAAGGTATAGAAAAAATGAAAAACTTTTTTAAATTTTATTTAAAGTTATTTGCTTATAATTTCAGTGAATTAAATTGCTTATGGGAGGGGGGGAGATTAAAACACCAGACATTTTTCCCTTTGTTCTCAAGGGGCCTTTTCTCCTAGAAAAAAAACCCAAATAGGGGAATTAAACCCAGAGATTAAAGGGGATTTTAATTTCCCGGGGAAACTTTGATTTAAAGGAATTTTTCCTGTCGGGGTTTTACAGAAACTAATTACAAATCACCTCTATTTAAGAAGATTGAAAAGAATTTATGCATAAAACTTAAATTGCTTTTACATTATTCATTCCAGCAAAAAGCTTAGTAATGGCTGTTAGTTTGATTTATTCCTAAAAATTTTCATATTTGCAAGACAGGGGTGGTCAATTTTTTTGGGTAAAAAGGGGCCACATTGTAAAAGGGGGGGGGAAAACGGGGGGGCGCCCCTTTTTAAAAATAATTGATTCATTGCACTTTGCTTTTTTGGAAATGGAAGAAATTGCATCATACATCGCGAAATCTGCCCTATAATGCGCACCGCCGTAGGGACGCGCCTTTATTTTTCCAAGCTGCATTTTTTTTTTTTTGGGGGGAAATATTCCCCGTATAACGCGCACCCTTTTTTTAAAAAAGAAATCTGAAATGTACATGGGCAATGTTTTGGTATTTGAAGTCATTTATTCAAAAATAGTACTCCAAGGTTTAAAAAAATAGTATACTCTTAAAACCCAAAAAGCTTTAAGTTCCTTGGGGGAATGTTATTTTTTTTCAAAAAGCAGTGTTTTGATTTATATTAAATTTCAATATTTTTCTATGTTTTATTTTTTCTATTTTTTTTAAGGCACTTTTTTATACCCCGGCGTATAACGCGTCCCCTGAAAATTTCGAGCTTTTTTTTTGTGTTCGGTTGCGCTTTAAATCCCCGGTTTTTTATTATAAAAAAACCAATAAATATGTTAAATAATATTGTTGCAGTTTTATTAAATTTATTAACTGGAACCATTACATAAGCTGCAATCAAAATTTAATTTTAAAATCCTTTTAAATTGGAACAAATGTACCTTATCAAATTTTTCAACTTTTTTCTTAGTATGGGTTGTGATTTTTTTGAAAAAATTCCCTTATTATGTTTTATTTTCGATTTTAGCCAAGGGAAATCAAAAATTTTCCCCGGGATCTTCATCCAAAAAACAATTTGCTGACAAATATATCCCAAACCCCACAAAGAAAACATTTTCTTTTTTTGGGTTTTTTGACCATTTTGGGACCGGCTGCAAAGAAACTTTTACGTGTCCATGGGGCTCGCGGGTAACTATTTGCCACCGTTGTTGAAAGGTATGGCATGAATTGGGATAAAAAATACCGAAAAATGGGTGTATAACGCGCACCCATACTTTCAAGCTCCCCTTTTTTAATTTTGGGTAATTTTCGCCGTATAACGCCCACCCATTTTTTCCCCAAAAGAAATCGGGTAAAAACATTGTTATTATTTTTGAAATCATTTTAAAAAAAGGGGTATTTTTTCACAAACATTTAAAAAAATGGTATGTTTTAGAACTACAACCTTTTAGTTCATAAGGAAAAGCCCTTTCTTTTTATATATAAATATAAAAAAGGTATTTAGAAACATGTAGAAGAAAATTTTTTTTAATAATTTTTTCTTTTTTAAAAGGCAATCTTTTTTTTATCCCCCGGTACAACGCCCCCTTTTTTTAAATTTCCGTCTTTTTTTTTGGATTTAAAAAGGGGTTTAAAATACCCGATTTTAAGGTAGTTATAAACCCCTGGGGGCCCCCATGCTTACTTCACTGTTGTAATCCTTTTGAATTATCGGGCGGTTTTTTTAATTCCCCTTTTTAATTCACATCTCTTTTAATTATGTTCTTAAGAATAAATAAAGCATATGGCTACCCAGGCTTGAAAATTCATTTTTTTAACAGTTATCGGGAAAAGGGGAGATTTTCCCTCCCCAAATTTTTTTAAAAAATCTTTTTTGGTGAAAATACAGCCTTAAATATTAAAAACTTTTTTTAAAAGAAAATTTTTTCAAATGAATTAAGAATATTACTTCTGACGATAACCCATTTTACCCTCGGGGATGAAAACCCTTTTTTCCCCCGGGAAAAACATTCCCATTTTTTGTAAACTTTTTAAACCCAATATTCTTAGAGAATAAAAAACCGTAAAAAAATAAAAGGGCAAACCTCGTTGTTTGTATATGTTTTTTTATCACGGGGGAAACATTTTCTGCTTTTTTTATTTTGGGGGGTTTGGGGGTTGAAATAAACAAAGGGAAAAAAGGAAACCTTTTCCCCTTTGTGTGTGTGTGTGCGAAAGGCGGGGTGTAAACAAATAAATCTTTGGATATGCATTATGCAGAAATTTTTTCCCTTTTTTTTTTTGGGGGATCTTCCGCATGGAATAAAGTCTCGCGTAGAATAATAAAAAATCGAACGGCCGACGGAAAAAAAAAAAAAATTTTTTGCTCTGATCTAAAAAAACGAGAGGGATGGAGAAGCAGCGCAGGATTATGTCGGTAATAATTTAAAGACAGAATCAATTTCCGAAAAAAATTTGGGGCTGACGTCTGGGTCCCCCCCGCAAAAAAAAAAAATACGGGTTGTAATAGGAGTAATAAACTAATTCCCGTGATATCGAGTGAATTTTACGAGAAATTTTTTAAGTATAATTGTTTGTCTCTAAAAAAAAGGTTTTCGAAAAAACTTAAAAATTTTGGGTTTTGAGTTGTTTCCCTGTTATCATGTGATGTTTTTTAAATATGTTTCTTGGTTGAAATTTTGGGTAATAAATAGTTTTAAAAAGGTTTTTTTATTTTTTCCCCTTAAGCTTAATTTAAAATTTTTTCCTTTTTTTAACTGGGGGGAGTTACCTTCCCCACGGGTGAATTTTTAACATTAAACACGAAATTTTTTTAAACCAGTTTATAAATTTTTTAAAATTACGAATCATGATTACCCCGGTGCAGTGGCCAAAAAGGGGGGGTTCCTAGGGGCCCGGACCCCCCATAGCCCTTTTTTTTTCGATTGGTTAAAATTTCCTATTTTTATATTTACGTAAAATTTAAAATGTATTTGTGATTAATAATTAATTTTTTTAAATTATTACTAATTATTTATTAAAAAATTAATTTTGTATTTTTTTTGGTCCCGAAAATCGACAAAATAAAAAGGGTAGGGTTGGGCGGTTGGGAGCTCCAAAATGGGGTTTTTCCAACCCGGGACCCCCCCCTTTAAAAAATTTTTTTGGTTACGGGCCCCGGTGAAAGGAAACATATCCAAATATTTTAAATAATTTATAATTTATAGCCATATTTTTAATATAATCTTCCGCCCAATTTTCAGTGAATTATCTAGAGCAGCACCCGCAACCTTTTATCGCTGTGGACCGGCCAACTTTTGGGAAAATTTTTTCCCCGCGGCCCTTTGAGGGGGGGGTTTTACGTTGATTGTTTATAATTTTAAAATTTTTTGATTTAGCAATTTTTTTTTTAATTAATTTAAATATGCCTTGGGAAAAAAAATATAGTAAAACAAAAAATAAAAATAAAAAAAGTGATTTCCGTAAAAAAGTTGCGCAAACGGGAAAAAAAATGCCCCAAATTTTAAATAAAATGGAATTACTTTTGTTATCCGATTGGGAATGTTTTAAAAAGCTTCCCAAAATGGATTTTTATGATTTTTTTAGTGTCACTTAGTTTAGAATTTTATTATAAATTGAAGGAATTATGAAAAAAATTGAAAATTTTTGGGAAATTAACCTTAGAAAAACCCCCTTTTTAAAATTTTCTTTTTTTTGAAAAAAAATTTTGTTTTATTGTTTTAATATTTTCCTGTATTCACCCTAGACCTCTTTTGAAAGGCTCAACTAAATTTTTAAAATTTTTGCATAACTGGGAATTTGGTTTTTATCCATGTTTTACAAAAACAAAAGGGGAAAAATTTTTAAAAAATACCCCGGGATAATTATTTTAAAAATGGTTGTAATTTGAAAATAAGGGGAAATTTTTCGAATTTTCTAAAAATATTTCCTTTGAAGGGCCAAAATATACCAAGGAAAAAATTAAATACAATAAAATTTTTTACAAAAGGGAAACTTTTGGGAAAAAAGGTTTATTTTTAAATTAATTTTTTAAAAAATATTGTATTTAAATTTTTGTCATAATGCCCAAAACTTTTTTTAATACTTTAAATTCTAATCCGCCCTCTAAATATCTGAAAAAAACCCTTTATGCCTTTTTTTAAAAAAATGGTTCCGAACGTAGTCGAAAAAATTTTTATGCGCCGCGACACCATTTGATCCACGGACCCGGGTACCTTGGGGGACCGGGGTTTCGGATCACTGATCGAAGAATATGTTTTACGATGATCCATTCGAAAAGAATGTCATATGTTAACAAAGATTTCCCAAAAAAAAGACAAGAGGTGATATAAAAGAAATAAACTTCAAAAAAATTGAAAGTACCTTTTCCCTCTCCCCCTTAAAGAAGAAAAAAATTTAAAAACTTGCTCACACATTGCGCGTAGGTAAAAATTTGAGTAAAACCCACCCAAAAATTTTATATATATATATATTTTTGTGTGTGTGTAATTTAAAACCCTTTTTAAAAACTTTTTAATTAACTCTTTAATGATCAAAAAATAACCTTTTAAATTTTAGGTTTAAAAATAAACGTTGAATCTTAATCGTAATTGGGTCCAAAATTTCCGTAGCCCCGCATTTTAGCCCAAACAAATGCCCAAAAAGGAAAAAGCCTATTTAAAAGTAATGCGCTCTTTTTTTTGCTTGCCGCCAAAATGACAAATTGACTTTTCCTTTTTTTGTGTTGTGTCCTCCCAAATCCGCTGTCCCACCAATTTAAAATTGAATGTAATTGTGCTTTAAAACTCTGATGCGTGCTCATAATAAAAGGGGGTAAAAACTATTCTTTAAGACGTCATTACTAAATCCCAAAATTAAAAATCTTCCCCCTTCCCGGCCCCAAACAAAATACTTTTTAAAAATTAATATATATATATATATATATATATTTTATATATAAAATATATATATATATATATATATAAATTTAAATTGGAGTGAATAAACGTCGCACTGTTCAGCTACACGAGGGTTTTGGGGGGCGGAAGCAAATTTTTTGAGCCACGGTCAAAATGGCATGGATGACACCTGAGCTTAAAAACCCCCCTCCCCAAGGGTACCCACCCACCAAAGGGAGGAAATTTCCCGCTCTCGACAGATTTAAAGTGATCGCTGCCCTTTTTAAAGGGGTTGGGGAGTGGTACTCTCCCAACCCCCATTTTTCCTGCCATGATCCGGGGTACCTTTTAAGGGGTACCCAGCCTTCATATATTTATATATATTTTACACCACCCCTGGAAACCCCCCTTCTTTTTCCTGCTGGCGTGGGGGCCCTTTTCAGGCCGTTGTAGACCCCCGGGGGGTCGAAAATAAACCACTTTTTAAAACATTTTGGGTTTTGGGAAACGCAACCTTTGGGGCAATGAGGGTTAATGGGGGTGGAATAAACCAAAAACTAACCTTTGGGGAATGTGTGGTTCTTTTTTTATATTTTTCGCATTTGTAATACTTTTTAAGAAAACAACTTTTTCAAAATGAATGAATCACCTTTTTGTAGGCCCCCTATATTTTGGGGAAAATACTTACCTTTTTTTTTAAGAAGATAAATTAGGTTAACTGAAGAAATATGTTTCGTTTGTTTTACATGTAAGGTTCGAAGTACTAATTTTCTTCAAAAAAAAGTAACGTCAGACATTTGGTCCATCCAGTAAAAACCAAAAAAACATAACAAGTTTTACGAAAACTTCGTAAGAATTTAAATTTTTTTTTCCAGAACTTTTTTCCCTTTTGTTGGAAAAAAGCCCCCGCAAGCCCTTTTTCATGTATAATAAACCCGCAAAAAAAATAATATAAATAAAATCACAAGAAAAAGATTTTCTCCAAAAAAGCCAACTTTTTTTTTCCCTTATTCTCTGAAGGGAAACTAAACAAATTCCCGGTTCTTAGGGGAAATTTTTATATGAAAAAAACTCAGTTTTCAAAAAAGGAAGAAGAAAACGCTTTTCATTCTTCTAGAAATCCCAAATTTTCCCCAAATCGAAGAGTCTGTTTTCGGTTTTTTTTTTCGTGGAGGGGGGCTCGCTTTAAAAGGAAAAGGTTTAGACCGGGGGAAATTTTTAAATATTAATTGGCATGTTCCCCAAATTAAATTTTTTATTTCAAAGGTGTTTTTACTATGTTTTAAAAAAATGTCCCTGACGTCTTTAAGAATTTTTGAAAAACCCCCGTAAATATGGGGTTATAAAATGTGTAATTGTGAAATTTTATTACTTTTGGCGTCTGTCTTATATTTTATCAAGTGATTATTTATTCAGGCGACTTATGTTTAAAAATTTTTTTAAAAAATTGAAAAAACAAGTTTTTTATATATATATATATATATATATATATATATATTTAAATGTAAATTTTAAAGTATCCCAATTTTTTTCTATAGAGTTTTTTTTTTATTCCTCCCAATGAGAAAAACGTTATTGTTCTCTTTTATTAATTTCCCCTTTTACTTTACCTTTTTGGTTTTTTCATCCCCGTGTGTTGGAATAAGGGTTAACCAAACATAGCTCTGTTTTTTTTTTTACGAAACTGCTGTCCCGGGGGAAGGGTGGATCCCCTAAAACATTTATTAACCCAAATCGCTGGAAAATTCAGCAACAGCTCCCAGAAATTTATAATAGAAACCCCCTTTTTAAACCCCAAAAACTCCTTTTTCATCTGCATTTTTTCTCTCTTAAAATCCCAAATTTTTTTATTCCTTTTTGGGATTGGAGAATTTACATTTTTTTCAATTTTGGGATTTTTTTCTAGGTATAAAATTTAAATGCGAAAAATTTTTGAGGACGTTTTCCGTTTTTTCCCCCAAAAAAAAACTGAATGGATTTTAATGAACCTTTACATAATTAGCTTTTTTAACATCAAAATAACACAGGCTAAAAAATTTTAATAGGCTATAAAATTTTTAAAAAATATTGTGTGAAGTGTCCAAAAATTTTAACGAATTTTTTGTCAAGTAAGTAGGGAAAAAAATTCTGCCATCTGCAAACTATTCTGGCGTGCGCTGCGAAAAAGCCCCGACAGCATATATCTATATTTTTTTTTGTGAAGAAACACTTTTTTTTTTTGGGGGTGCAAAGGGGCTTTGCTTCTAATTAATTCCTTGGGTCCCAAAACCCTAATTTTTTTTTTTTTCAGAATAAAAATAGGTTTTTTAAGGGGGAGGTTGTTATAAATTTTCTTTTTTTTGAATGTTTTTTTAAAATTTTTGATTTTATTAGTTTTTTAAAAAAATTACCCTTTTTTTAAAATAAATGCTTTTATCGGTTTTTGGTACTTAAAGTAAACCCTTTCCCCCTTTTACACTAAATCATTCGGACAAATTTTTTAAAATTTGTTTTTTGGTTAGTAGTTAATTATAACGCCCTTTTTTAATTGAATAAGGGGAATATTGCATTTTTAATTTTAAAAAAAATTATAACTATTGTTTGTATTTTTTTAATTTAAGGGGAGTAAATGAATAATTAAAGTCCAAATGTTCCAGCCACACGGGGGTTTTTGGGAAACGGACCACGTTTTTTTGAACCATGGGAAGTGACGTGGACGACACCTGAGCTTTGGGAACCCCCTTGAACTACCCACCATTTCCAATTTTGAAGGGAAAATCCCCACCAAAATTTTTTTGGGAATATTCTTTTAAAAACCACCCCTTCCCAAAATTTATGGGGTTTGGGTTCTTTTTGTGAGTTTTTTGGGGAAGGCGAATAGTTTTTTTAGCAGATATTTCGTTTTCAGCGCATTGCAAAAAATTATTATTTTTTTCCCGAATAAATAGTTTAAATGTCAAAATTTAAATTAAACTTATGTTTTTTTATGTTAATGGAAACCTTAGAAAAAGATTTGACTATTTATTTTAAAATGAACGGTTTTTATTATAATTTTAAATTTTTCAGAGGAATATCTTTAATTAATTTATTACCCCTAACGGATTAAATTTTCCCCAAAATGGAGTATTTTTTTTTATGTTTTTTCCCTTAATTTTTTAAAGTAGTGATCCAAAAAAAATTATTGTATGAAAAAAAATGTAGTAAAAACATTATTTCGGTATATGTATTAACATCAGCCCCTACACGGCGGGTCTTTTCAAAGCTCTAATAAAGCCCCGAGCTTGGAAAAATAAAACTAGACATTTGCCAACCCTTTACTCTATCGTTAAAATTTCCCCTATGTTTTTTATTGAATCGCCATTATAATTTAAAAGGCGTTGTTTAAAAGAATAATTTCAATTTTTAAAATAAAAAATTTCAACATAAAGTAATATTTAAAGTATTTTCACCCTTTTAGATATAAATTTTTTAAATATTTTAAACGTTCATTACACAAAACTTTTTAAAATGTGTTACTTTTGCCGAGCAGAGATCCCGCAGGGAAAGGTTTTTTTTCAAAAAAACGGCCCTCAAGAAGTTACGGGGGGTTATAAATAAAAAAAAAACCTTTTTTTCTGCTATTAGATCTACATAATTTTAAAATTTTTCAAAAGTTTTTTTTTTTTTTTTTTTTTCAGCTGAAGGGGAATTTGCAAAAAAACTTTTTTGTTTAATTTCAATTCACGTAAAAAATTTAAATCAAAAAATCTTCTTTATCCCTTTAATCTGGTTTAGTTTTTTAGTTCACCCGTGGGAAGAACGGGTATACCAACTAGCAAAATATGAGAACATAAAATTTAGAATTATGAACTATTTTAAATTTTTAATTTGTCTATAGTATTTGTTCCCCTTCCGGGTTTCCCGTTGTTTAATAATAAAAGAATAAAAATTTAAATATGATGCGTAAATATAAATAAAAAACAGTGGTTCTTTAAAATGTTGTCCAAAGGACCCCCGAGGGTTTCCCGGGGCCTTTTTTAGGGGGGCTGCAAGACTCTAAACTGCTGATTGTTGGGCTGTAGATTTCGAGATTTTCCCCCTAAAAAAAGCACCCCATCCCATTACAAAAATTTTAAATTTTTACAGATAATTATTTATTACATTTTTTATTTGAAATTTAAAATTTTTTAATATTTTTTTTTTCAAACCGAGTTTTTAAAATATCCAAAAAATTATGACTTTTTTTAAAATCCCCTCAGAATGTAATAAAAGTTCATCCGTGGATTGGGGAAACCCCAGATTTTTTGGGGCTAGTTCAAAAACACTGCCCCTTTTCCGCCCCCTTTGGAAAAACACCGATAAATTCTTGTTGCACTGGGCTTCATTAGTAAAGATGTGGGCCCACAAAAAAAAGTGCAGTCGTACTTTTGGTTAAAAGGGAATTTTTAAAACTTTATCCGTGCACAGCGACGTTTTAAACAAATGGAAGGTCACTACGGAATAATGGGGAAGGGGTGGCCCCCCGGTCAAGACCCCCAAAAAACCCCGGATTTTCCCAAACCAAAAAATGACAGTTTTTACATTCGTAGCAAAACCCTTTAAAAACTGATAAATTTTAAAGCACCGGAAAACCCTGTATAAAAATGTTTACTGTTTTCTTTAAAAAAAAAAAAGTGTTTAAAAAAAATCTTTATCGGGAAATAAGGCAGTTTTTTCCGTAGGATTTTTGAGGAACCTTTAAACCCCACCCAGAGATGGTGTTGAGGGGAAAAGGGAAGGGGGGTAAAAATGCTAGGGGTCCCCCGATTTTAGGGTGATACATAAAAAAGCCCGGCAATTGGGGAAAATTTAAAAAATGCTGATATAAAAGTATATTGAAATATACTTTTTAATTTTTTTTACACCAAATTTAAAATTTAAAGTTGAAAAAATAACGAAGTTTTCACCCAAAATTTTTACTAATATTAAAATTTTATTTTTGGGGAGGAATTTCAGGAAAATTTTTTTTCCCTTTGTAAGGATATTTATTCGAACTGTAAATTAGTGGAAATCAACTTAGGAATTAAAATAATCTAAAGCAGTGTTTTACCCAAACCTTTTTAAAGCCCGGACCCGGGCAACGTTGGATAATTTTTCCGGGCCCGCTGAGGGGGAGTTTTTTGTTTTTTTAAATTTTTTTGATTTTTTTTTAAATTTTATTTTTAAATTTTGTGTTTTAAACGTGCCTTCAGAATAAAAAAATAGCTACACCAAAAAAAAATAAAAGTGAAAACAAAAAAATAAAGGGATTTTCAAAAAAAGTTGCACAAAACCGGGAAAAATTTTTCCACAGTAAATAAAAATTGGGAAAAAATTTTTTTTTCTTTTTGGATCAGTAGTATTTGGGTTCCCCGGACGGTTGGGTTCCGCAATAAATTGGAAAAAACACTTTTTTAAAAAAAACTAACCAAAAAATTTAGTAAAAAATTTTAAATTTTTAATTTTTTTATTTCTCCTGCTTCTTATTACATGCCCAGAGGAGGGTTGATGCACGTAAAATTACCAGGGGTTAAAATCCCCCCCTTTGGCAGGTGTGGTGGGTTTTGAGGGGGGAGCCAACCAAAGTGTCGTCCTTTTTTTTTGACCGTGGTCCAAATTACGAGGATTTAAAAACCATTGGGCCCCCAATTTTTTTATTAACCTTGTAATATAAAGCAAGATTAAAAAGTATTGACGACAGACCCCGAATTTTTTAAACCCGGTTAATGGAGGGAAACCCCCTGGGGGGTCAAAAATACCCACACCACCCAAAGGGGCATTGGGCCCCAAAAGATTCCAACCCCCTTTATCCCCCATTTGGCATGTCTACTTTGCACCAAATATTCGAACACCGGGAATGTTATTTAGAACAGGCTTACCAGTGCGTCAGAAATGTTTATGGGCAATCATAGCATTTAAAACCAATAAAATACAAACGTTTCCAAACAAATAGGGGGCGGAAACCCCCCAAAGGCCGGGTTTTTCCAATTATTTCAAAAAGTAAAAAATTTTTTTAAAAATTAAATTTTTTTAATTTGCTTTTTTAAACCAAACCTTATTTTACAGTGCCTTGGAAAACGACCCAAGAAGGATTAAAAAATCTTTAAAACCCCCCCGGCCCCCTTCCTTTTTGCCTTGAACCAAAAATACAGCGTTTTAAAAACCCTTGGGGGGAAATTCCCAGGGGAGGGGTGCCCCAACAGTGAAAAAAGGTTTTGGAAAAAAATTTTGTTGTTGGGGAACCACCGATCCTCCACCCCACAATTACTGGAAGGGGGGGAGAAAGGGGAATTCTGGCCCCCTTAACCCCGGGTTTCAGGGGGACCGACGATTTGCCCGGTGAAAATTTAAGGGGGTTGTTCCCGTGTGTTGGAAAAAGGGTTTTTTTGAAACATGGCTGAAAGTCATGAGGTACATTGTCAGTTGCCCTCTTATTGCTTTAAATTGATACGCGATTTACAATCTTTCAAATCTTCAACTTTTTTTTTTAACATGTAGAAATTTATTTTGTTAGCTGAAAATCATTTATTTTTAAGATAATTCCTGTTCATGTTATAACTTTTAGTCCTATTTTTTTCAATTCCTACACTATTAGCTCACACTCTCTATATATTTATTTATTTATCTTGGTGGAATTTTCAATCGTTAATGAAATACATTTTAAAGCGTTCAATGAAGCTGAAATTTTATAGACATGATTATTATGGATGACAGTACAATAATTTAATTATAATTAAGGTGACACAGTACCCTGTACACAATTTCTTTTATTTAGATAGTTATAAGAATAAAATTATATGTACTGTATTCTCTCTCGAACACATATGTAATTAACATTTCATAGGCAAAATACTATTTTTAAACAAACAATAATTTTAAATTTTTAAATTTTTAAAATTATTTCAAATTATTAAAATTCCTACTACTTTTACAAATTTAAATATTTTTGAACCATTTTTTTTTCTGATATTCCTGGAAGTATTTCCCACAATTCTGTGCATGGGATTGGTATTACGAGAGATACTTTCATTTTTAGAATTTGTTTCTCGTAGATACTATAAAAAACAGTAAAAAAACAGCTATATCTAACTTTAGAGATTTCTAAAAAAATAACTGTTCATCTAAATACTTATTCCATGCACAGAATTATTAAACATATATTAAACAACCAGAAAAAGTTTCAAAATTATATAGTGAATATAAAAAAAGCCTTAGCATTTTAAACACATGATCATCATGAAAAATAAGAAGCTGAGAAAAAGCAATTTAAAGTTTTTGAAATAAAAAAAATAATAGAAAGAGCTAAAATATAGTATCCATTCTAATATATATTACAATTCAAGTTGTACTAAGTGTTTTTAATGCAAAATTCATCCTGAATTAGCACATATTAAAAAGTAAATAAATTAAGATTAAATGGAATGAAGTGATACAAAACAGTAAAAAAAAACAGCTATATCTAATTTTATGGATCTTTTAAAAAAATAGCTCTTCATATAAATCCTTAAGCTATGCACAGAATTATCTAACATTTTATACAAAACAACCTGGAAAAGTTTCAAAGATTTCTAATGAATACAAAAAAAGCCTTAGCATTTTAAATATATGATCACGATGAAAAATATAAAGTCGTGAAAAATGTTTAAACTTTTGAAAGTCAATAAAATACATGAAAGAAGTAAACATTGGCCTTCATTCTTACATATATTACAATTTAGGTCATAGTAAATATTTTAAGACAGTAAAATATATTCTAAGTTATTAAATATTATTAAATATAAATATATTAAAATTAAATGCATTAAAATATTACAATATGTATCAAATGCACTAACACAATTTGTTTTGAAATTATAAAACATTCATTTTAAGTTCATATTATAATTATAAATCAATATTATTAAAAACCACCCCGTTCATATGTAATTCATTCTTTTTTTAATAAATGAGGCATTTCGCCGCTTTTTTGCAAACGCAATTTTTTTCGAGCAATTGCGTACACTACCAATCTTTTTATTTTCATCTGGTAAACTCTACGATAGTCTCGGCAAACAGCTAACATTTTTGACTGCTTATTTGAAATAAGCCCATTTTCCTTTTGTAAATTTTCTAATGATTTTTTGTACCAAAATTGAATTCACAAACTGCATCACAAACAGCAATAGTTACTCGACGTAGTGTCGCTGACGTTTCTTTCGAACATTTACCCCATATGATGCTGTGAAGGCTCTAGTTTGCATTTTGTGTCGCACATCTTATGCATCTTTGAAGGAGTTCATTTGAAGCTAATCTTTGATATATTGGCATAATTTTGGCTAAATGAGCTTCCTTCAAGGGTGTCTTCACATGCTTTACGTGAGGACCTGGTACTTCACCACGAGCAAGAGCAGCCTGGAAAAAGCACCAAGAATCTTTTCCAGTTGAACATTTAAAATGTTGAGGTTTTTGGTCTGTTGATATACTATGAAACAATGTTGCATAAATTGCAGTTTTCGTTGCTTCTACGTCACCTTTGTTCGAGCGAATGGCATTTTGATAGTAACGTGACAATTTTTTAATTGTCTTTTCCTTTAAACTGCCACGGGATTTCCCTCCCAAGGAAACACTTCTTGCCTGCCATTCTTTAACAGCTTTTCGTAAAGATGTACCTAGCCTCTTGCTAACATGGTTTATGCACTCTTCTTTCTTTATTTTTATCTCAGGATCATAAACTTCCTTAGTATTTAAATACTGATATGTTTTTGCATCACCATCTGACAATAGTGTCGTGTATCGAAAGCCAGATCTTCGGCGTAATTTAAGAGCAGCCTCTTGTTCCATGGCACAAGATGATCCTATGTGATTGATTGCACATAAAGATATATGGCCTTCATACCACACATGAAATTCTGCTAAATTTTCTCCCAAACCAGATTTTGCGTGTTCACATTCAATACAGCGTTTCGACATAATTCCAAAATCCATGACAAATCCAGTAAGAAGGTCAATCACGCAACCTACACCTATTTGTGATGAATGTCCCCTAGTCAACCAAGTACGATCAAAAGTAACATCTGTATCAGTAATGGCACTATTACTTTGATAAGAGCTTTTCACCTGACTTAGAACATCATTCAAGCTTTTTTCTGTAGATCTAACCACAGATTTACATATCTTTTTTTTATTTGTATTGAATGTTCTGCTTGAGGGTAAATCCATATTCATTAACATACAAAATTTTTCCATAGCTAAATAGCCTTTCCCAACACTTAAAAATGATTGCACCATGCGCATGTTTATGTCAAATGATTGGCTTCCATTACCTTCACTGTCAGAAATTCGTCTGGATGTAAAGTGACTTGATTTAATTATATCGCAAGAAGTGCAAAATACAGAGATTTTTCTAGAAAATCCAAGCTTTTCACCAATGTCAATTTTTAGTGAATACGATTTGCAAACATCACACAATAAGTTTTTTAAAAGTGCTTTTAAAAACTGTACATCCATTATCACATAATGAGGGGCTTCAGAATTTTCATTACAATTTAAATTGTTCAAGCAGCTGTCTTCTAAAGTTTGGTATCTCATTTTTCTTTCTGGTAATGCTGAGGGGAAATAGAAGTTTTACCTTTGCTGAAAATATCAGTTTCATGACTGTAGTGTTCACTGCACCATCTCTTGTTAGCTTTTTGTTTACTAACAAGACTTGATCGCTTTCGTCTAGGCATGATGAATTAAAGTTTACTTATTAATAAAAAGATATTCAAACGAATATTTAAAATTATAAAGAAATGAATTGATTATATAATTGGCTTTGAAAAAAGCCTTTTGTTTTGATACTAATGGTTTTAGAATAAGAAAAAATAATGCAAAGCAAAATGGAATAACGTTTCTCCCTTGCATAAAAACAAACGAATTAATTCACTTCTCTTCTAATTAAAGTATAAAGCTTTAGATATCGCGTGTATAAGTAAATCAATCGAAATTGCTTAGGCTAGGATGATATCGTCTGTAAAAGAAGCAGATGTCACATCTTTTAGTTTCGGTTTCGCTTCAACATACTGTCAAAAAAAGTTAAATAACTCGCAAAATAATGCAGCTAGAGCTACCAAATTTTATACACATATTTAAAAAAGTCACACAAATATAAAATAAGGCAATAAAAAAAATTCGTTAAAATCGTCATTTTTAGGGTAGTGTGTTCTCTTAATAAAAATCAATTGATTAAAACTAATTATTTAAAGAATTACAAATACACCCGCGTTGGCATCCGTTTTGGCGACTTGTGTCAAAATTTGGAAAAAGGGTTTTTTTCTCACGTTTTAAAGCATTCAGTTGAACTGAAATTTTATAGACACGATTGTTTTGGAGGACAATACGATACTTTAATGATAATCAATACAAATTAATTACCTCTTAATGTTGTGATTCTGTCCTATGTATGAACGCATTTATATGAATTGTAACTATTTAACAAAAAGTAGCTAAAGTAAAATTTTTATTTGTTGATCTAAGTAGTATAATTGAGACATATAATTTTTTTATATATATATATTTCTTGTTAATATTATATTTAATGGTTTGTTAAGAAATGCGTACTCATATTATGTGGATAAAAGTTGCACGAGCCGATAATGATTTAAGCATATAGCATACATAAAAAATTAACTTCAACAGAGGAAATATATAAAAATTTCCGAATCTTAAAAATATTAATGATATCGAGAGGAAATACTGGAATAAATAAATGTTATGAATTAAACAGAAATAATTGCTTTGTAACTGTATAGAAAGTGATGGTATTTTCCAATTTTCTGGGATAATTATTCAAAGTTTACTTTCTTATTTCTTCGTATCGTGCACAGCAATTTTTGACTGAGATATGTATTATCTTTTCCTTTTAAGAAATTCCGATTTGGGAACATCCACATTTAAGATAACAAAAAACAATGAAAAAATTGTAAATGGAGAAAAATAATTACTTTTGTAACTAAAATACATCCAGAACTGCTACAGTATATGCATTTTAGTGTTATTACGAATTTTGTGCAATGAATACTTAAAATAAAGTAAGTAATTTATATCTGGATATGCAATGCGTTAACATTACTTTCTGTTGCATTTATTTTATGTTAGAATTGCAATATACACAAGCAAGTCCGTTCCTTACATTATAATGGGGATTCAATGGAAATTAAGCGGAATCTTGGTTCTAGAGCCAAGTTAGCATCATTTTTTTCGAATTTGGTGACCATTTTTGCCGAGTTCATGACCCTATGGATTCTTTTGGAAACTACTGGAGAATTCTACCAATATCACAATCTTTTACGTAAGCGGAGTTTTCGAAAAAAATCCGTGCAGACAATATATATGGAATCACTCACCGAAACTGAGTTAGTATTATTTTCACAAATGATGAGTAGTATTGCCTTAATCAGAGAAGAGCCGATCAGTGTCGTCTGTCGAGTAGGACGAGTGAGGATTGGGAATAATCTATCACATACTTGTATTTTAGACACTGATATTTGTGTCTGATTGCCGTAGTAGAAGATGTGAAGGTCTTCTGATATTTATTCTTCGAATATTGCTGCTGCATCCTGTATTTAAAGGATTGATTTTGAACATTAAATTTTCATCACTCCTGAAGAAATGTCTTGTTCTTTGTGACTGATTTGCATAAAATTCTCGAACCCTTATCTATGTAACAGTATATATTTTCTTTTTCCACATCATCTACAAAGATTTTACGTTTATAGTCTGGTTCTTACGTTTTATTTGCAAATTTTATAGTTCAAATGGAAATAGTTCCGAAAAATATGAATCATAATTAGTGGGATTATAAGTAGCTGAAATTTATATTCCACGGGAGACTTCTCTTTCCTTCTTATAATCACTCAGATGATCAAAAATATCTCAAGATGAACGATAGTGTCTCAAAAATAAAAAAAAAATTGATTACACATTAAAATTCAACCAACGTCGATTATGTCTTACAATCCTTTTCTCCGATTAAAAAGACATTGAAAACACTTATAAAAAATGTCAACTTAACCAGCACACTTTTAACAACAGACGGTTCTGTATCAGCCAATGAATTAAATAATCGTTAACTTGAAGCTAGAAAAATTATGGAAATATAGCAGATGATAATAATAGGAAAAGGAGAGTTTTCAACTATATCTTTAACTCTACTGTATAATTAAAATAATCAATTTAAAGTTAAATTAATATAATGAAAAGAGCAATTTAAAAGGAACTAAACATTTTATAATTCAAAACATTTGGGATCAATTCGAGTTCGGCATTTCTGTCGGAAAGAAACTTAGCCTTTAGTCAAAAAGACGATGTAATAGGCTAAATCATGTGATGTCATAGCCACACTATAATCATAGTCACGTATCTCCAGCCAATCCCTTCAAAAGGTCATGTGATGTCACAATCACGTGTGTTTCCAGTTGATCAGTTCATGTGCTTCACTGTTGCCAGCATTTGCTTTCCGGGGAACATTTCTTTTAAAAAGTACATATTTTTCAGCAATAATAACGTATAAGGTAAGCAAAACGCAGTTGATTTAAATAAAAACAAACACGTGAAATATAAAAAAAAGTTTGAAAAAGACTAAAATCTTTTTGAAAAATTTTAACATTTGAACATCTTTAACAATTTACTTATTTAAAACTGAATGTAAACTGTACAAGCCAAAAAGTAAGCACCTTTAATGTCTCCCTGTTTCGAATTCGATGGAAAACATGTGATTGTACTTATCATGTGACAGTCACAAATTTAGCCCATTCTGATTAAGCACTATTGGTTGAGTCTTTCCTTTCACTTTTTGTTTATCGTTTGCTCGTATTTGTTTGTGATGCAAATTGATATTCATTTCATTTTGAAATTTATCGTTTGGTTTATATTTCATTTCGTTCGCAAAATCTTTTATACACAAACCAACTGAAGTAATTATTTACTTTCAGCTGAGTGTCATTTATATTGTAAATAAAGTAATATACGAAACATTTTTATGCACTATTTGCTTTGTCCTAGTGTGTAAACAGGTCTTACATTATCTCTCTACTTGGCTTCATTAGGGCATTTCTTTCTTTTATAAGTTCTATCGATTTGTGACACCTTTCTCCAATTACAATGGCGTGTAGATTACTGTGTTCCTTCAACACCTTTCGAAACAGTATGTGTCATTGTTCAAGTAGTTCTTATTCTATTCTGTATTATGTGTTTTCCAAATTGTTTTTATTTCTCTCATTCAGCAGAATGAAAAGGGTAATGGGTGTTATTTGTTGACACTAGAACTTCTGGAATTTTGGTTACCCTTAAATGTCCACCGGTGTTGTTTCGACACCGTGATATAAAATATAATTGTAGTAACTGAATAATTGCAGGACTACTGTTCAGTAGGGTTTAGTTTTAAGACCTTTTAATATTATTTCATGTAATTAACATATATTATGGCTCTTTATATCATAAAAACTTTTCGAGTCGCAAATCAGCCAAGAACATTACTTTTATGCGGTGTTCATTTTGCGTCATGTTTAGTGACATATATATCAAAAATTACTGGAATATTATTACTGCTTCAGATTCTTCGCACAGTCACTTTCAATCAATCTTATGTCTTCCTCGGAATCTAAATTAGAGCTGATTCCCCTCGTTTTCAGAAAGCTCTCGTTACAAATTAGCAATTTCATCAAGGCATAGATCTTTTCTAAGAGCCATCGCTTCAGGGTGTCTGCTTTGCACTAAGTTCGAAAATCAAATGACTTTTTTTTCTTTTTATGAGCAGATAAGAGCAAATACTGCGTAACGAAACACTTAGACACAACAACTTTAGTATAATCGGTTAATTTCCACTATGTACTCAATAACACTGCATTCAAGGTCAAACAAATGTGCAATAGGACTTTGGAAATTTTTTTTTACTAATGGCAGCATTCATTTTGTTGAACGATAGCTTTTTATAATGCTAAATTGCCTAAGTGTCGAAATGACACCAGCGGACGTTCTATGTATATTTATTTGTAAAATCGCTTCTAATTAACCTAAGACAACAAAACTTTTTTTTTATGTAACCACCAGGAAAAACGATTAAAAGTCACAAAAAAGTCTAAAATTCCCCGCAAAAATGCAGAAAGGACAAAGTAAACTGGCCAAGGTGTCCAATTGGCAACGATGGACGTTCTAGTGTTAAGGGGGGGGGGGACCTATGATAATATTTTATTGTATGGAACGAAAAACACTACTAACAGAGCAATTGTATGGATTTTTAATTATCTTAGCAATTCGCACAAGGTTACTGCCTATTATCTTTTTCTTTATTATGTCCTTTCTGTGTGGTTCCATTAAAAATAATTCGAAATGATTAATAACTACTTTTGAAGTTTAAAATGTCATTGAAACGATCAAAGTTTCATACAGTGAAATAGCTTATGCTTTACTTCCAAGAAAATATAAAAGAATATATTTTCAAAGGTTTCATCAGAAGAAAAAAAAAGGTTACAAGTCGAATAAAGAAGTATTTATAACAATAGACAGGAAATACAAAAGGGAGTTAAGAAGCATACGCGTGTCTATCACATTTCGACATAATCACCAAGTCTATTTAGGCATTTATCAGAACGCATAACCAACTTATTTAACCCATTTTGGTAAAAATCAGGTCCATGTCCATTGAGCCAGGTCTCGGCAGATGTTTTCACAACACTGTCTTGACATATCGCAGCACATGAGAAACGATATGCTGCTCGCTACCATAGTTCAGTCCCAACTCTGTCCGTCGATCGTTTTGAATAATTTCTGCAATTCGTGCCGTGTTGGTTTCTATCGTTCAAGAACTTGGCCGGTCGCTCCCTGTCATACTGCGGTTTTCGACATCCTGTCTTCTTGATTGAAAAGAGTTACACCACTTCACTACATGTTGTCTGCTCATTGCTTCTTCACCATAATTTTCCACGATTTGACTTTGAATGGCAGATGCAGACAGATTCTCTCTCTCTCTCTCTTTGCTCATAAAAATCGAAATTCCAAACAAGACCAGTTTCCTAAGCATCTTGCCATTTCAATCGTCCTGAACACTTAGGAAATTTCCTCTACCTACCCGCAAACCAGCCGTATGACAAGTAGCGCCATTTGTCTCCACTCTGGAGAAACAAACTTTCTCCACAATATGTAGTTTTCAAATATGTTGCGGCTTGTAACCTTTTTTCCTGATCATCCCTCATAATTTATTCTTATATTTTATTTGACTTTTTCATGGTGATACACATATAAATATATTTTTTTAAAAAAAAATTGTCTGAACAATATTTCTTTCTGTAAAATTACTAACATACCAAGCATGAAAACGCTTCCAATTTAAGTATGCTTCTTGCTGCATGCACAATAAATAATTTAATTTGTCAATTTTTAGTGAATATATCAGTGAGATATATCAAATTGAATGCTTTTATTTCATTCAGAATTCGTTAAATAGCAATAAAATTCCCTTCACTGAACAATGAAAGACAGAATACGTTTTGTAAATCCGGTAATAAATTTAATCACATTTAAAAAGCTCAGATACAAATAACATGGATTCAAATCCATATACATTTATTTCCATTCTTCTAGTAAAAAATATTGTACAAGTCTTCCAATAAAAACATTCGGAAAAAATTATTTCGTAATTATCGTGAACCAAACACATTACTTATTAAAATTATACTACAAATAAGCAATTCAAGACAGAAGGGAAAAAAGATTTTTTAAGAAATGCACATTTATATTTATCGAAACATAATCTGAAACCCTTTTCATTCGAAAATCAAAAATGTTTTCGCAAAGCATTTAAATACAGAAATAAATATAATAAAAGAACTTGAATTTATGCTTTAAATACTGGCAACACTTTCGAGCGGTTCAAATACCTGTTTTACAATCGTTTCAAAGATACTTACAATCAATATAAAAAGTTATTTTTATATTTTATTTATAAAGCTCTTCAGCAAGTGTTGAATAAAACTGCTTATGAAAGATGAAGCGTGAAATACATCAAAAGCACTTGAATTTACAAAATAACCTTTGAGCTAGCACCAAGCCTTCGCTTGAAACGAAGAACCGTTGAACCAAACGATATTTTTCATTTAAAGCGCTCTCGATGAAGAAACGCAGACGATTTATTTTCATTTGCTGTTAGAATTGTTTTGGAGACTGTCAACTCGGATTTGACAACAATTCTTTTTTTTTTGAACCAACGCTTGGATTTCTTTGATGTTTCTTTATCAGTATTTCCTTAAATGATGAATGGTATTGAAGCCTCTTTTTGAGTTTTTATTTTCTAATATATAAAATATTTACATCAATAAAATTCTACTTAAATTAAGATAATTCAATTCTCTTGAATATTTTTCTTTAAAAAAATATGTATATGTGGAATCCTGTATTTGTTTCCCTTGGAGAAAAGACTTTTATTGGAAGGTTAAAAATAAATGTATGTTGATTTGAATCAATGTTATTTTTACCTGAGCTTTTTAAACATGATTAAATTTATCGCGTGCTCTTACAAAACGCATTACAAACGTGCTCTTTCATTGTCATTGCAAGAAATTTTATTGCTATTTAATAAATTTAAAACGATTTGTGAATATATTCGATTTGATATCTCACATATGGATCTGTAATATAAAATTGAAAAATTAAATTATTTGTAGGATATGTAACAAGGAACATATATTTTTAAATTGAAAGTGTTTTCATGCTTTGTACATTAATAATTTGACTCAAGGAAGTATTGATTAGACATGTATCAAAAATAAAATATATTCATGTGTGCGGTAATGGCAAACCAGTCAAATAAACTCTCTGAAACAATTACTAATTTTAAGAGACATTGTT
>BMAV01018745.1:13568-31154 GCA_019973955.1 Trichonephila inaurata madagascariensis | reverse complement strand
AAATAACAATGTACATATAGAATTCAATAATTCTTTACTTTGACGCTAAAACTACAATACAACTTTAACCTCTTCAGTGCCACCGGCGTATATATGTGTCTCACTCAACAGGTGCATTCAATCCCCCTTACGAATATATACGCCTTTCCGAAGTACGATCTTTTCTGTGCACTGCTACCCATAAAATTAATCCGAAGGCTTTGAAATGCAATAAAAGAAACAACAGTGTTTGCGAAGGATTTATTTATATTAGAGGATTTCTTTATTTATTCCTTTTCTTCCCCCAATACATGGAATCCTCACCTACATGGAAAACGGAGGAGTTGGGGAGGGGGGGGCAAATCGCATAACTTTTAATCCGCAATTATTGGAATAATTATAAACCGTTCAAATTATCGAGATAAGTGTTAATTTTTGCATATAATTTTTATGTAAAAAGCTCATGTTGTTACTGGTAGTTTTTAAATTTGTATTTGTTTACTTTCAGTAAATTAATAGTTTTTTTAAAAAAAATATTTGGTTTTCGACTTTAAACATGCTCGCTGCCCCTTGTAGAGTTATCACACCCCACAGTTTGAGAAACGCTTTGTTAATTCCAAAGATATTATTGTCGTCTAAAAATGTTAGAATTTATGCATGAGTAGCATTTCTGATTCTACATGACTTTGGAAGGCGATACTTCATAACATCCGGCATTAAATCAAGAAGTAATTAATTGTAACGAATTTTTTTTTTTTTACCTAACTCTGTCCTTATCATCTACTATACGCCTTTTGCCCGCTTCAAACTTGTGGTCATGGTCAGGAGCCTCTTCACTCTATGATTTTTCCGTGACTCCATGACTCACATTTGCAATTCAACAGAAGCAATACCAGTCATAAGATCGGGACTGTGATCACTCGGTCATTTCTTAATGTATTAGTGTTAAAAATTACGTAATCAAAAATTATTCAATTAGCAGTGGCATAGCTACCACCGTATCAGCCGTATCAATGATACAGAGACCCCAAGCCTCAGGGCCTCCAAAATGTGCAAGAATAAATCGTAAAATGCTGCGAGCCCACCGAAAAGGGCCTCTAAGGAATTTTGATAAGGGGCCCACTCAGGACTAGCTACACCAGTGTCAATTAGTTTTGTATATTTTATTGTACTACATTGTTTACCTAGTGAATTATTGAAAACTTTTATATCAATTTTTTTAAACGTTGCGCAAATATTCTATACAGTTATGTTCCTTTGGAAAACTTACAGTAGAAGGTCGCGCGCGCGCGTTCACACTTTATGTAAACAATATTGTAACTTATTTTCTTGTTTGTATTTTGATATAAAACTTTGCAACTTCAGAATATTAGTCTGCTAAGGTTTTCTTTTAATTGGAATGTAAAATATAAGATTCATTTTGAAAACGGCTTCTAAAATTGATAGATGACTCGAAGGTTACGCAATGGCGCTTTTCGAGAAGTAATAAAGGATCAATTTTCTATCGGTCAACAGACGAGAATGACCTTACTAAACGGCTTCGTCAGTGTACAGAGAAGTTCCCAAAGGGATTCATGATAAATGCAGGATTTTGTTGCAGCGGTAAATTAAAAACCAATAAACTCTCAAAACTAGCCAATCTACTATCAGAATCAATTTTAGCCTTAAATGGAAAGGATAGTGATAAAGTTGAGCTTCATGTGGACACTTATTTAGCAAAGATAGAATAAGAAACAGGAATGAAGTGTATCTCATTTGATGAAATACCTGTAAAATCACTTGAAGCTTTTCTAATGGACATCTGTGCATTTGGTTTATAAAAAAAGCCTTAGAAAAACGGTATCCGAGAACACTGAATGGACTTTGGATAACTGTTCAAACGGAATGGAGTAGAATTGTCCTGCCAGTATATTAAGAAAAAGTACATTTTCATTGGAAATTTGAGCTAGAGCTATGTATCATGGCTGTTAAAAGCAAATCTCCACAAAGAACATGACATTTATAGATAAAAAAAATAACTATCATGTCAATTCCATAAAAGGACTTTCTACCTTCTATATAAATGAAAAAAATCGAAAAAGAATCCTCGCCCTTATGAATAACGCAGGACAAATTGACCTTAATCATAAATTTGAGTGTTTCGAGCTTGAAGGTGACCATGTATTTCCTTTTCCCTACTCTCTTCATTGTCACACACAATTGTAAAAATACCTATTCTAATCAATACAAGTTTTATTGATGGGAAAAAGTGACATACAGAGTGTTGTCTCGTTGTAAGCATAACTACAAATAAGCCCAAAAGTTCGAAAATGTTTTTCTTGGAACATCTTTAAGAATAATCCATTCAGTATTTTTATCTGACCTTGGATAACTCCTTTTTTAACTTTTTTAAGCCTTTTAAATGCTCAAGGTAATAGATTCTCCGTTACCGAAGTATTAATTTCCAATTTGGTGTCTAAACCTTCCACAAAAAGAAGAAAAACTGATTAATCCATTTGATGAATTAAATACAGCTCAAACAAACAAAAAAGGATCTTGATTAAAACTTAGTCTGGGTGTCACTTCTCTAACTGATCCGAATTTAATCAGGAAAAGAAAGCATTGGTGAAGACAAACGGAGAATAGAATGTGATATATATTTTATAGCTGCAATTCTTGAAGCTCAAGTATTTCTTAAGTAGAAACTATGATGTTGTACGAAATCAAACGTTTTGAACTACTTTAAGGTAACATTTAATTCTAATTTTGTCTGCTGGGAAATAAACGTAGGTCAAGTCCATATGCCCTTTTGATTTATCCTATCGTTTTTAAGAATTTTAAGATTAGGGATTGTGTTGATTTTTCATTTAGTTTATATTGCATTAAAATGCGTATTAGCTTTTATTACTTAAACATGTAAAAAAAATAATAAATAAATATAAATATAATCAAATATGAAATATATTCAAATTTCTTACTTTTAATGCAACCTACACATGGCTACAAATAAGTAGTTTAAATTTATTAAAGCCTGTCATTATATGTGCTTGGGAAATTCAAGATTGCATTCAATGATGAAATTTTGATTCATCAAAATAAAAATTTCTGTAAAATATTTTTCTTAAAAAAAATTAGTATTATACTAAGTTAAATTAATTAGAATGTCAGAAAATGCATTGAACATGAATAATGTTTTCAGTTGATTTCATCAGGATTTTGCTGCTCAAATTTGAATGATATTTTCCTCACTTTCCGTTAAGAGTGTAAAATGTACTAATATGTGCCACATTTGTTTTCTTTAAATATATTCCACTGGTTGAAGACTATAATTATGATTAGTGTTCATTTGTTTCGCGTCCGACTGACCACTTGACCGAAACATTTGCGCATGCACCTCAGCGCCTTAGGTCTCGTAAACTGAGATAGGCACAGTTGGCTTTGGTCCTCATGAGCTGCTGCGCCACAGAGTCCAGTTGAGTGTCTGTTTGTTACATTTTCTCCCCCTCCCTTTCCGGATTCCTGAAATATACTTGCATTTCAGATTTCCGTATCATTGAATTGCCGGGTCGTTTTGATCTGTGATATATGCAACATAGCATTTTATACAATTCATGCCTGCTTGTGCAATTTTTATGAACTTAAGACGTTTTATTGTGATTAGAGTTGGAAAAAAAAAACCAAGAAAAAATACATTTTAAAAATACCAAAGATTATCTTATGAAGTTTAAAATCCCTGATAATTTATTAAAGCTGATAATCCTGACATTAAGTGAAACAAAGATCGTAGTCAAGGTGCAGAATGATTTTTTGGACCCTTTGGAAATAAAAAAATGGCTTTCAACAGGAAGATGCACTGACGTGTCTTCTCTTTAATCTAGCATTAGAAAAAGTGGTAAGAGATTCCAATATCAATACCAAAGGAAATATCTTTAATAAATTGATACAGTTTTTGGTCTTTGCTGATGACATTAATATCATCGCTCGAACACCCACCGCACTCAAACAGGCCTTCTTATCTTTAGAGAAAGAGGCCCTCGGGATGGGACTGAAAATCAATGAGAATAAGACCAAGTACATGCCTTGCACTAAATCATGTTTTAACAATTCCCACTTTAAAACTGAAGAGTATAGTTGTGAAGTTGTTGACAGCTTCACTTATTTAGGTTCGGAAATTAACAATAGAAACGATTGTACTACTGAAATCCCCAAAAGAGAATTACTATGGCTAATGGAATACGAAAATTTCTGAAATCAAATTTAATCAAAAGAAAAACAAAGGTTATATTATATAAAGGTCTTTTGAGATCAGTATTAACTTATGCGTGTGAAACTGGGTCTATGTCTCGCACAGATGAGAACATGATAAGTATCTACAAAAGGTAGATTTTAAGATTTATTTTGTTGGAGGAATTCAGGGAAATGGAGCATGGCGAAGAAGATCAAATTTAGAGTTTTATCAATCATATAAAGAATCTGGCATTGTTAACTTCATCAAAATACAACGAATTAAATGGGAATTTCATGTTGTCAGAATGAACGAAGACCGCACCATTAAAAAAGTCTACAATACTCAACCAATTGGCCCACGAAGAAGGGGCAGGCCAAATCTTAGATGGATTGATAGCCTAGAAAAAGATATCCTAATTTTGAGAACTTGGAATTTGAGAACACTAGCTGGAAGAAGGCTGGCCTGGAAAAGGCTACTTGAGAAGGCCAAGGTCCACCCTTAACTGTCGTGCCACTGAAGAAGGAAGGATTATCTTATGAAAATATTTAATGAATCGCTTATTTATTTCAACTCATATTTCTGGTCATTTAATTATATCTATTTTATCTGGTCATTTTAATTTTGAACTCTTAATAAAAAATAATCTATAAAATATAACTCACCTTTTAAAATCTTCAATAAATGTCTAAGAATGTAGCATAGGATTCAAGTATCTGAAACTTAACGGCAACTTGAATTACTAAAATTTAACTCTTTTTCTCTTCCTTAATTCGAACTTCAAACTAAAATATGATGTCGCTTCATTTTCGTTTCGTCATTTTCTTTCAAAATCAGGTAAACTTCAACAAATATCAAAAATTCCGTCTTCAGTTAAGAAAAGAAGCTGTTCCAACGAGAATTCCATTAAGTAGATTGAGAACACAATCCAATCCAAAATTACTTCACGATATACATCTATCCATACCGGATCCTATTTTGGTGGTATTGTGATATTAATAACTATATGTATGAATGCATAATTATTGTAATAATGAGTGACAGAAAATTCTAATTCATTCTGTCAGTTATTATTATTAGTCCCTTAGTGCTCATTAATAAGAGTCAGTTAAATATAATTATTACATATCTACTCGTACCCGAGTGGAGCCTTTAGACTTTGTTTCTCTTAAGTATACTTCAACGTGTGCATTGTGCTAACCCATAAGCTTAACTTCGACATGAGCTTGCCTACGCTTTTAGAATTCTTGACAGATATGGGTTCTTTAATATTTTATGATGTTTTAGGTTATAACCTGAATGTGTTAATCTCTCATAGTTTATATTTTGATTTAAAAATATTTAAGTACATTTTTACGTACCCTTTTCGAATTAGATACATGTAGTTTTTTCATCATGCCTTATGATAATTATATCATCGTGAGTAATTTCGAATCATTTCAGTCCATTTTCTTCACTTTAAGTGCTTGAGTGGTCACTTTTCCCCGAAAATGTTCTAAAAAAGGGCATGTTTTTTATTACATATAACTAAGCATAATACTAAACAGAATGCTAACATATAGAAAAGAATTTTATTGTAATATTCAGTTAAAAAGTTTTCGCACTATTTTTTACTTTATAATTGTGGAACACAAAAACCCTTAATGTTTATTTTTTTATTACTGTCTGCATGCTGTGAAGAATGTGTCATATACCTTAAAAAAATTTCTTACAAAAAAAAATTTCATGTTTGTACTTCTTTTTCAAATGGTTAAAGATTTTGAGTGTGTGCATATACAGTCGAACCTCCATATAACGAACCTCTATATTGCGAATTTTTCTATATAGCGATCTTTTTTCCGGAACCTTGAACATTTCCCGATTTTATTCGTAAAATAACCTTTCTATAGCGAAGTGCGTTTTCTATATAACGAACATTTTCTTTTGTGATTCAACTCTCGTTCTCCCTTTTTTTTTTTAAGTATTTCTGAAAAAATTTCAATTTATTCTCTCATTAACACATTTTATATTGATCATAAATCTTGAACTGGTTTTATTAGATGCTAACTCACCGAGAGCAATAAAGTTCTGAACGTTTCATCCAAGAAGTCCTACCTTTAACCCCCATTGCCACGTTCACTGGAAACATCTTCGATATCCTCTTTCCCCCTGATTGAAGTTGTCCTTGTGTTTTAATTATAAAATAATGTATGTTTAATATTCCTTGTATGCTTTAAATTATAATATGACCTTAAAATTCATTAATTTTAGTATACAATTATTTTCTTAATATTGAAAATATAGTGAATTTTTTTTCTTGTTTTCCTTACAGTTTTTCTTCCTTTCTTTCTTTTTGATGAGTAAGATATATAAAATAAGAATATATTAACTTAAAAAAATAGGTATGGACAATTACTTTTTTTAATTTATAGAATTTAGGAATTAAAAATTTTTTTTATGTGGTTTATAAAGTATATTAAAATATGAACGTCTATATAACGAATTTTCCATATAACGATCTTTTCACCGGGATTAAGCAACTTCGTTATATAGAGGTCCGACTGTAACACAATTGGAAGCATGGTGTACTACTAAGTATTATATTCCAATGAGGACATAGATAATATCGACTATTTTAGATTATCTTTCCATTTTCATTTCTTCTCAAGCAACGAATTGCACTTTGCCTTGCTAATCCCTATCGAATATTTTCAAGAATATAAATTCCTCCCTTCAATAAAAAGAATTCCCATCTTCACCTCAAAGAAAATCCCGAAAGAGAAGTATTTCACAACCACAAATAAGCTATATCTATAAAAAAAAAAAAACACTACCACTAATAATCTCTCTATAAGAATTAAAAATATGCGCAAATCACAAAGATATATGGAAGAAAATATCAGTGCCCGTACACTGTACGGGCAAACTGGTTGAGGCTAGCATTCGGTAGCCCGTACGTATTCGGGAAAACCAGTTAAGAGTCTAAATATAGTTGAGAGTTAATTTTGTCTCCCCCAAAATATTGTTATTCGGGTAATTTTTTATTTTTATTTTTAATCAACATCAAGTGCCCCTCAAAGAGTAATTTTATTTATAACTCCCGTGACATCATCATTTTACGCAATATATGTATGTCCCCCTTAAAAAAGCAATTATGACTAGAGTGCCTTATAATTCTTTTCACGGTATCTATTTAATTAAGAGACATGAGAACCCGACGATCTAGTAGCGATTCTGGTGCAGGAAACCCTCCAAGTCCCCGGGTCCCCGCGCGGGCCATTCAGAGCGATCATAAATAATGTAATAGCAGGTTCCCTAATTTCTTCTGGGGATTCAGGAGCAAAGGTGGGAGGGCGGTTGCTTTTTGTGTTTTGGGGTGTTCAAAATTGCAGTGATGCTGATGGTGTCAAATGGGAGGTGCTGTTTAGCGATTTCTTGATGTGTTGTCGATCCCTGCTTTTGGGTGATGATTTTGTGGCGGCAAAGGATTGATAGTGTAACAGAAAAATGGAGGTTCGCATGATTCGGTATGTTACATTTGTTTTTTGGAAATGCTTATCTCTATCAAATTCCGGTGCATGTTAAAATGCTTATCTATTTCCACACTCGTAACAAGTAATATAAAAAAAAAAATTACGTCTCCATTCCTATTTAGATCAACAAAGAAAAATTTTATATTATATAGCTACTTTTTATCACATAATTACACTTAATATAAATATGTTTATACATATGACAGAGTCCCAACATTAATTTAATTTAATTAATAATTTAATTTATTTTTATTAATTATCATTAAAGTATCGTATTGTCATCCAAAACAATCATGTATATAAAATTTCAGTTCAACTGAATGCTTTAAAACGTGAGAAAAATTCTTTTAAAGTTTTGACACAGGTCGCTAAAAATGAAACCAACGTGGCCGTATCTGTAATTCTTTAAATAATTAGTTTTAGGCAATTAATTTTCATTAATTATAAATAAATTACTGTATTGTCATCTAAAATAATCCTGTATATAAAATTTCAGCTCAATGGAGTCATTTAAAATGTATTTTATTATCGATTGAAAATTCCACCAAGATAAATAAATATATAGAGAGTGTGACCTAATAGTAGGAATTGAAAAAAGGAAACATGGGTACAATACAGCAGTACATACCTGAAATTTGGCAAGAATCCTTATTTTGTTGAATAGGTTAAAAAAGCTAAAACTAGTTTTGCGAAAATCGACACCAACTAGGGTTGCTAGGGTGTAAAAGATTAATATACCGTAAAATACGGCGCATAACACACACCGCCGTATAATGCGTACCTATAATTTCAAGCTGTAATTTTTAATTTTTAAGTATATTCGCCATAAAACGTGCAACCCCCTCCCTTTTTATGAAGGAACCTGAAATGTACGGGCGCATGTTTTGTGGTATTTTCGAGGTATTACTCCAAGTGTTAGAAAAATTTAGTATACTTCTAGATGATCTATGACGGAAGCGGGTCTTTCGAGAAAGATCCATGCAGCCTGTTAATGGGAGTCTCTCTCTGAAATTGAGTCAGTATTGTTTTGATGATTGAAGAGTCGAGTAACGATTATTTGCTGCTTTTGAGTGGGTGCTTGTGAATAATTTTAATCATTACGCATTTGTATGTTTAGACCTCAATAGTTGTGTCTGAGAGCTGTAGAAAGTGTGAAGGTGTTCTGAAATTTGTTTGCGAATTTTGTTGCTTTATCCTGTATTTCTAAGGGTTGGTTTTCCACAATAAATTCCATAGCTCTTATGGAATGGTTTTGATTTTTGAATCTGATAACATAAAATTCTCCGACCTGCTCTACGAAATAATATTGGCTACTTTCCGTTTTAAATCAAACGACGAGGGCTATGAGAATATTTTCCTGTACAATTGAAATCTTGATGCTGGAACGTAGATATCTTATCTTAAAAGTAATAACTTAAAATAACTTGTAATAACTTAAAAGCAATAAATAATCATACATCATCATAAAATATCCACCAAAGAGTGCGAAAAATGAATAGTATGCATACAAAACAATTATAACATTTTTTTGTGCTAACTACTATATAAAATTTTAGGTAAACACTAACTGGTATACCCGTTCTACGCACGAGTGATTTGAAAAATTAAACATTACAGATGGAAGTTTAAATAAGTTTTTAATGAGTTAATTTTACGTGAATTGCGAATTCAAGGAAAAAAAAAGCTTTTTGCATATCTCACCTGAAAAAAAAAACGAATTTGTTAAATGTTACGTCTGCAGATCTTATAGCTGATACAAAAATGTTTTTTTTAAAAAAAAAAATTTGTTATAATGCACGTAACTCTCTGGTGGGTCGATTTTTGAAAACCCCTTCCTTAGCTGATCTCTACTCAGCAAAAGTAACACATTATTACTAATTTTGAGTAATAAACGCTTAAAATAGTGTCAATAATTTATATCTGGATGTGTAATACGTTAATATTACTTTCTGTTGTATTTATTTTATGTTAAAAATGTAATATTCGCAAGCAACGTGGTTTCTTACATAATAAGGGCGATTCAATGGAAACATACCGAAATGTTGGCGATAGAGCCAAGTTGGCATCTTTTTTGGCGAAACTGTTGGTAATTTGGCGATGGATTGAACAGTGCAGAGATTTGTATGCTGTAGCGCCACCTAGTGGGAAGCTGAAGCAAAGAGGATAGTACAAAAACCTTCTCCATAAAAAAATACGTATACAAACAAATTTTCATAGTGATCGGTTAAACGGTGTTGGAGTGAAGCGAAGTCATATGTACAGGCATCCATTTATATATAATAATATTTGTATTTTTAGAGGATTAATTTCTATTTTCTATCAATTATTTTTAAATATACTGTTGAAGTACAATGAATTTATTTGTAGAATATTTCCTGTTATTAGAGATAATTATGAAAAAAATTTAAACAGAGAAAAAAATATTCTCATGAATAAAAAATTACCACAAAAAAAGTAATTATAAAAAGGGCTACACACTTCATGGAATTAAAAAAGCCAAACGATACATTTTTGCTACACAATCGTTAAATTATTCTCATAAGAAAATGATAAAATTATTTTTAAAAAGACGCCTTATTCCTATAAGATATTAATTGCTTAAAAATATTAAATTTTTATGTAAAAAAATGTATTTTTAATCTATATATTGAACTCCTTTTTTTTGTTTCTTTAAAAGAACGGACGGGAAGGGGAAAAAAATCTTTGAGAACTAGGGCAAACTTCTTCTAAATCACACTTATGAATAAATTACGAATCTCATGAATACATAATAGTTTAACAAGGGAAAACATTGTCTTTGTTTTTAAATGAACGAAATAAAAAAAATTAGAATTTCAGATAAAGAAGGGGGGAAAAATCCCTTTATTCACAGAATAAATATTTTCACTCAAAATTTTTGATTGGATAGTACAAGTATTCATACTGATATCGTAAGCTTATAATTTTAAGAATAATATTAGAAAACTTAAAGAATAACACGATTTCTACATTCAACTCAAATATGAGAGTTCTTTGGCGTTCGGTTTATGTGTTTGGAATTGAATCTTGAAGGGTGTTTGGTTAATTGACAGGCCTCTGGTAATAAATGCAACTCATAATACAGGGTGTCCGGGCTTAAGGTGTTACTTCAGAATGGAATAAACAGTTCATCCGCAGATTGGAAAACCCTCCGAAATTTGTTGGGTCTAGTCCGATCAGCCGGACGTGCGTGCAATATTCAGCAAACGCAGATTATAAACTTGTTGCAATGATTTCATTAGTAAAGATGTGGATGTCACAGAAAATGGTACAGTACGTACTTTGTTTAACGGAATTTATATCAGTCACACGTGTACAGCGAAGTGTTCGAACAGAATGGAATATCGATTCTCCGACATCAAAATCTATCCACCAATGGGGCAAAACTTTAAAGGAGACGGGAACTTTGGTATCTCAAACTGGCAAATATTCTTAAGTTTTCGTGATAGAAGACACTGGTGATTATGTGCTTGTTTCATTTTGTAGGAGTTTTGATAAGTTTATAAGGCAAGCCAGTGACGATATTTCATTATGTTCAAACACGTTGCTGTACACGTGTGACTGATTTAAATTCCATTAACCAAAGGGCACACTGCACCTTTTGCTGTAGCGTCCACATCTTTTCTAATGAAATCAATGTAACAAGTTTATCGTCTGCGATTGCCGAATAGGGGGCGCACGTGCTGCCCATCGGGGAAGACCTAAAAAATTTTAAAGAGTTTTCCAATCCACGGATGAACAGTTTATTATATTCTAATGGGTAGTTCTGTAAGAATAATCCATAACTTTTGGATACCTTAAGCCCGGACACCCTGTATATTAAAAAACTAAAGAACCCTTTAACTTTGATTAAGTAAAATGTAAGCTAATTAGTTCAGGTATAATAATTTTTTCTTTACTATTGTTACTTTCCATTGAGTGTTCTATTCAAGTCGGACTTGTTCATATTATCATGTATTGTGCTTATTTTTTTAACTGTATGTTACTCGACAATATTGCTAATTAGAATTTAAAATTTTAAACATAAATTGGAGAAACAGTAAAGAATGGTTGCTTCAGCAAATGCTTACTGTCCATGGTATTTCGAGAATAAACATATTTATGAAATATTTGGACACTAAAAGTCTTCTACTTCACATTGTATTTCCCACAATAGGAAGGTAAACAGTGCAATTTTCAAAAACTCATACTTCAGCTGTATCTTCAGAGAAATCTCTCTCTCTCTCTCTCTCTTTATATAATTTGTTTTGAACGCAAATTACACTAAGCAATTAAAATAATTGAATCTTTTAATTCAAACAACACATTAAGTTTGAAACGAAGCGATTATTTGGAGAACGTTCACTTCGGTAGGTTTGAATCAACACGAGTAAATAATGTTTTGAATTAGCAATAATTTATTCGAATCCTTGTGTGGAAGGCAGCTAAATGAATACTTTTCAGAAATCTTTTGAAATTAAGTTCGGCTAATTAATCGCTGCTCACTTCATTTCAATTCATTGTTAATTATTCGAACAAATATTAATTTCGTTTCGACGCGCGTATTATAAATATTTTCAAATGCGCCATTTTGCTACTGTTAGCGCTTATTTCAATTCAGAGCATAAATTGTGAGCCTTGGTATGCAAATACTGAAATTAAGAATTAGGGGCTATTCATTCGAAAGCTTTAAACAGCTTTTGAGTTCCAGGAGCGGTAATTCATTTTAGAATTGATAGTCTAATGAGAAGAGCCGGCAATTTGTTGTAAGGTGTTTATTAATGAAGATACAATGGAATCCATTCTGAATACGATAAAATGTTGTTTAAAGAGTTATTTATCGTTTTTAGGCAACATTTTTGGATCTCAACATTGAACAAAACAATTTCAATGTAAGTAAATGATTATACCAGGGCTCGGCAACCTATGGCACATGTGGCACATGGGACAATTCTCAGTGGCACTCTGTCCTACTTTCAAATTTGTTAATTTTTGAGTGGATGGAGGTTGATAAATTTCTAATGGGCCTTATTTGACAAACATCTTCAGAGTTAGACTTTTACGGAATTACGATAAAATCTGAAAGATAACTCCAAAGATAAATGTACAGCAATTTTGTGAATTATTGAATGTTATTGCTGGAGAGATATAATTTTTTGAAGAGAAAAATTGCTTTCTTCTACGTATCTCAGTAAAAATCTGCCGTCATATGAAAAATATTCCACAAAGAGTTTACATATAAACTGTTTAACAACTGAATGTTCTGTACTGTGTCAAATAAAAAGTCCCCATTTACACCCCTGATATTGCGATATGAAAGTAGAGCAGTGCAAGCACTAGATTTGTCTTAAAATTTTTTTATTTATCCTTTTATTTAACTATAATGAAGGGAAATACTTGTATTTTAAGTTGTCCGTTCCTTATTTTATTAAAAAATGTTTAAAAATACGTAATATATGTAAATTTTATTTTTTTTTTCATTGGAGATATAGTTATATTTTACGCTGCTTATTTTTATGTCAAGAAATATCTTTAAGTGATGGAAAATTAAAAAAATATACAATAAAGCTATAAATATCTATATTATGGGCCTCTAATCTCTAACTTTGCATGCATTCCCGAGGAAATCACTTTAATTCAAAATTGATGACCAACTCTGTGGCACGCGGAGTTAAATTGGTTTGGCAGGCCAACAGTTAAAAGGTTGCTGACCCCTGAATCATATATAATAATATTTTTCTCTCTATATATATAAACAAGTAATATTAAAAAAAATTTAAGTCAATTCCCCTACTTAGATCAAAGAAAAATTTTATTTTAGCTACTTTTTATTAAATAGTTACAATTAATATATAAATATGTGTATACATAGGACAGAATCACAACATTAAGTGGTCATTAATTTTTATTAATTATCATTAAAGTATCGTATTGTCATCCAAAACAATCACGTATATAAAATTTCAGTTTTACTGAATGCTTTAAAACGTGAGAAAAAAACCTTTTCAAGTTTTGACTCAAGTCGCCATAATTGTCACTAAGTCGCCAAAGTTGCTGTGTATTTGTAATTCCTTAAATAATTAGTTTTAATCAATGCATTTTTATTAATTATCATTAAATTATTGTATTGCCAACCAATATAGTCCTGTGTATAAAATTTCAGCTCCATTGAGCGCTTTAAAATGTATTTTATTAAAATTTCAAAATTCCACCAAGATAAATAAATAAATAAATGGAGAGTGTGAGTTAATAGTAGGAACTGAAAAAAGCGCGGTTGCGTGGTGTAGTTGGTTTGTTGCTAGTTTTGTACACCCAAGTTGGTAAGTTCGACCCTGGCCCAAGTCGGTGGATTTTCATGATGCAAAAATTCGACAGCTTCCATATCGTATTATTACGCGGCACGTTAAATATCTATAGAGTGCTTGTTTGGTTTGGCTGCTCTTGATAAAATCAAAATTCCGAGAATTATTTCTCATTGTTCCTCTCTTTGGTGAGGAAACTGGGCGTCAAAAATATATTTCGGAAATTTGTATTTCACCTATATGGTGCCGCAGTCAAAAATGATACCATCTCCCTGGAAATATTCTAGATCCGCAATGGTAAAACTCCAATCCACAAGTACGTTGGAAAAAAGATATATATATAAAAGGTTTTTGTACTATTTTTATGAACTTATTACGCACTACCGCAACAAAGCCAACGTTTGAGATAACTCGTCAAATTGGCAAACACGTTTTTGTATGTGTCGTACACGCTTAATTGGCAACTTTGTACTTCATTTTATTTTATGTCGTCAATATGGTTGTGATAGTAGAGTATTGCAAGTTCTTGCCGGTAAATATTTTAATGATTGCCTGTACTGGAATCGTTAAGTGCGAAAAAAGGTGTTGTCTCATGTGAAGATTTATTTACAATCAAAGGAACTAAGTACTTAACTTTCCAGGCAGAGCTACAGGTATATCAAAATCTGATAACTTTATCAATAAAGTGTTGGACGATGCAGCTTGAGTGATGAATTTAACTAAAGAGGGGTGACAAGAATGAATTTTGGGAGGGGAAATAACAAATAAATAAAACTACATAATGCATGTAAATTACAGTTTCACAATTTGAGTTGTAAGTAAGAAAAAATTTAGTTTTAAAATGAGAATTGATATGCCCTGATGCTGACAGGGGTACCCATCCCTACGTTGTATTTTTTTAGCGGGATCGTATTTTTCTTTTTATAAAGTAACAAGAGAAATGAACTCATTTAGAAACTAAAAAAATAGCTGATGCTGATATTTCACCTTTGAATTATATTCCGAAAAACTTAATCAATAATACATTTATTTTATAGTTCTAATCATTTCCTATTTAAAAAAATATTAAAAAATAAACCCAACTTAAATTTTGTATCAGAGTAATAAATGTGTGTGTAAAGTTATTCTCTCTCAATATTTATTTGCGATACATTTAAAGATAAGCTGCAAAAAATAATTGCCTTTCTTTATTAAAAAAAAAACACTTTGTGAAATATTTTTGTTGCTTATCCAATCCAGTCGACAGTGACAACAGATCGGGATCCACGAAATTCATTGTGGCAAAGAGAGCTGTATTGCCTGTATCATTTGGCCACAGTCTTTTAGTACCATGCAGGTGACCGTACGATTTCGATTCCTTCCTCGACTAATTTGAAGAACACATCCAGATGGTCCGAGAAACATCGAAAATTTAGAACGTTCCCAAGCTGTACGAACATCTCGGGCCTTTTAGCATGGTAATCAACGTCACTAACCACTCCACCTAGGCGGAATAAAATATTCAAGGTGTGTCCAGGCTTAAAGTACTATATACTCTATACTATACAAGTCTATACCCACGTGACTGATTTAAATTCCGTCAACCACACACACACAAAGTACACATTCACCTTTTGTTGTGGCGTCCACATCTTTACTAATGAAATCAGTGTAACAAGTTTATCGTTTGTGATTACCGAATAATACGTGTACGTGCGGCCGATCGGAATGGATCCAAAAAATATCGGAAAGTTTTCCAATCCATGGATAAACAGTCTATTACATTCTGATGAGTAGTTCTCCATAATATTAAACCATTAATTTTGGATACTTTAAGCCCGGACATCAAAATTCTGGGACAGAAGAAACTAGAAACTGTCTGGAAAAAAATATTCTAATTAATAATGTGAACATAAGCACTCTCCTCTGCACGAAGTTTTTAGTTGCATCAGGACTCGAACCCATGATTTGAGAGATACAACACTTGTGACAAGTTCGTTACCATGCCTGTTTTGGCAACCTTGTCCATTATTTTTTTTTTCGAACTCCCATAGTTACGGGCACTATAATCTGAATGAACGAGTTTTCTTTAACGTCGCACTATAAAGCAGCATGAAGGGTATTAGTGACGGACTAATTTTGAACCATGGCCAAGGGATGAGGACGACATCTGAGCAAGTCCCACTTCAAGAATTTCCACACCACTGAAATGGGAGGAATTTGAGCATAAATTGATTCAACTTCTATTAACCTATGTGCAAGGAGGGTCTTCAGTGGCACGAAAGATTAAGAGTTACATTAAAGTCGCTCTATATAATTGCGCAAGGGCTTTTGGCGACGGATCTTGTCAACTTGAACCATAGTAAAGTGAGTAGGATGACACCTGAGCTGTCACCACCACTTCTAATTACCGCACCACAGCAAGGGGAGGAAGTTTGAACTTCGGCAGATATAACTTGTATCAGTTCCTCTGTACGGAGGGTCTTCACCTGCACTAGGTTCGAACTCATGACACATCAGACACGACTCCGTTACTTTGAGGCCTTTAGCGACACGAGGGCTCGAACACGTTGGCACGAGGTCGTGACCATGACCACAAAAGGCTACAGAAGCCTCTTACTCAAATTTGAAATATCCAGTTACAGTTATGTAATTTGATTAGAAAATTAATTTTTATCATATTGTAACTATGACTCAGAATAACAACATGAAATTATTGGAATGGTGAGGCTGTAGTTACGATACGCGAATGTAGTCAATGCCTTATTTGACCACAAAGAAATATTTATGTTGCGAATACACGCACTGTAGAGAATATCGAGCTCCATTTATACCCGTAATATTAACTAGATAACAAAAGATAAGAAAAAAAAAAACTAATTACTTCCCTTGTTTTGTTTCGATCTCAGTGTGACGTCACGGTTGCCCGACTGAAATATTCCCCGCAGCAATTAGCAGTTAAGGTTTTGAAAACAAAGTTGGCAACGCAAGGAATGATTTTCGAAATGAATAGGTTCCGTTGCCATCCAATTATCAGGAATTGTTTCGAAAAGTTTAGGGGATATTTGTATCTTTTCTTCGTCGTGGAATGAAATGGGTCATGATATTGGGAGGCATTGTTTTAATGAAAGCTGCGTTTTCAGAAAAGATGGGAATGCGAGAATCAATGCATGTTTCTTTTATTCGACTGAAAGAAAATGGTGAGATGTTAGTGTCACACAAAATATTTTCTCAATGCCCATAAAGTAAATACTTTCTTATCAAGAATCATTTTTGAAACAATAGCTGATAAAAAAATTGTAACAATTCTTATTAAATACATAACATAAATATGCATTTTTATAAAATATTTAATTAAATTTGACTGCGAGACAGATTTATTTTCTTAATGCTGTTTTCACCAAATGTATGAGNAACAAAATCAATAATTATATACAGAAATGAAAGCAATAATAAATTTTGTAAGTTATCAGATAATGTCATACTGGAGACTTAAACAGAATTATGTATAAAGTGAAAATAAACAGCACAAAATGAAAAAAAGGACATTAATAGGGTATGTGATCCCCCCTCATCTGTATGCAAAGTTTACAGCTTCTGACCATGCTTTCAA
>BMAV01018744.1:0-64530 GCA_019973955.1 Trichonephila inaurata madagascariensis | reverse complement strand
TTGTTTGCCCTGAAGATTTTGGGCGAATTGAAAAAGCAACATACATCCAACATCGATGAGATAATGGAAACTTGGACATAATCTTTTAAAAAGGAATTTATGTTTTTTATGTTATACAAAAATATTTCTGTAAATTATAAATAAATTAATATGTGCGAAATGAGGTTTTTTTATTCGATAAAACGAAAGAAATGCGCCTATTACATCGTATTTGTGAAATTATTCTAGAGGCCAAAAATTTTCTCTCAAAAGGGGGGTCGCAGTCAAAAAAAGTTTGGCACCACTCCCCCTATCTGATAAGTTTTTTGGGGTGGAAAGGAAAACCTGGGGAAAAAAACAAAGTTCCCCTTTTTTTGGTGGGTAATGGGGCGATGACGTCACAGTCTGGGGTAGTAGTTTTCTGATTTCGGTAGGAAAAAGTCCTGAGAATTTTACAGTCAAGGGGGACTGTAGGTAAACACTGTTTTGTTGATGCAATAAGTGAGAAAGCTCTCAATGGCTGCCCGGGTTGGGGAAATTAAATAAGAGATTCTTCCCCGGGGTGCAGGATGAAAAATTTTAAAAGTCAAGATTACAAAAATTAAAGATAAAAAAATAGGGAAAAAAAAATTTAAATGAATTTTTGACTGCGGTGATTGCGAAGAATATAAAAAAGGGATTATAAGAACCCGGGGTATTCCGGGTTTTAATTTTGCCCTTTAAGTGGTAATTTTGAATGTCTTTAAATTTAGATTTTTGGGTTTTGGGGGAGATTTTTAAAAAAATTTAAATTGAAGATTTTGAATAAAGTTTTAAATGATTTAATACCAAGGGTTTTTTAGATGTAGGAGTTTCTGGGGTATCTACCAGCTCTAGTTATATTTCTAAAAAGAATTTTGCGGACTTCAAGAATTTTATATTTGCTGGTAAACCCCCCAAGGCAAATAACTTTAAAATGGGGCGAAAAAAGCAGTGTAGAGAAGTACCTTGTTGTTGGAGTCCTATCAGAATTCCGGTTTTTGGAAAATTAATCTAAGCGATCCGGGAAATTTATTTCTTCATAAAGAATTTGGGGTTTAAGTTGTTTTATTTTGTTATCTACGCTATATAAATGCATTCGGGGTTATTTTTCTTCATAAATTTTCTAAACTGTAACAAAAGAATAAGAAACTGCCACTGTTTTCTTTTAATATTACGCAATCTACTTCAGATCACATTAAATATGCAGGAAATTTTCTCTCCATTGAAATCTTTTAAAAATGATAGGGAAAAAAAGTACTTCTATAACAAACTGGAATCGGTTGAGGTTTCTTCGTCAGATGGAAACAGATTCGGTCTGTCAAAACCTGTCACACTCGTCAACAGCAATGAAGCACAATTGAAACTTTTGCCAGGTGTGCGGAATACGCTCGGAAGATATTGGCTGTCGGAGATTTGAGACCATTGCTTGCTTCATTTACCACTGAGTTCCTTATCTATCCTCTTTTTTGTGACCGCCCCAAATGAGCATATTATTGATGTTAAAAAAGGTGCGCATTTGAGCGTTCACGAATGAGTGGTTAAATGTTCAAAACTCTCTCTTGGAAAATCAATGTTTGAAATGGCCGCTCAACAATCTGGGAGTCAAAGAATGGATAGAAGCTGTAAAGTAAGATCTGAGTTGTTAGTAAGTTGTTAATAAGTTACGTTTTAATTTTTCTTACAAAATATTTTATGTATTTTACTTTATCTTAAACTAGTCGTTACCCATCCACATCGGTGTGTATTTCATGATAATGTATGGCTATATACAGTGGCGTAAAAAAGGGGGCCTGGAAGTCCGGATACCCCCCAAAGCCATCGAGAGAGAGATTTTTTTGATTGATTATAATTTTATAAAACGTAAAAAATTTTTTAAGTATTTGCTATTAATGAATTAATTTAAAATTTAAAGCTAATTTTTTACCCAAAAATTTAATTTTTTTCTGTGTTTTTTTTCCCGGGAAAAACGATAAAATCAAAAAAGGGGTAAAATACAAGAATGGTGGGAAATTTTTTGACCCCCCAACCCCCCTTTTTAAAAAAATTTCTGTGTGCGCTACTGGCTATACATATATACCGTCGAACCTCTATATTACGAATTTTTCAATATAGCGAACATTTTCCTGGAACAAAGAAAATATCACTATTTTCTTCGTGAAATAACCTCCCAACAGCGAAGTGCATTTTTTATGTAACGAACTTTTTTTCTTGTGATTCAATTTTTTTTCTCCCTATTTTTGAAGTATTTCTGGACAGTTCAAGTTATTCACTCTTTTAACACATTTTATAGCCTCCATAATTCTTGACTGGTTTCATTAGACGCTTAACTCATCGAGAGCAATAGAATTCTGGTCTTTCATCCAAGAAGTGAAACCTTTAACCCCCATTGTCTAGTTCACTAGAAACATCTTCGATATCTTCTTACACTCTCAGTGGAGTTGTCCCGTGTCCTTAAACTAGTCTCAGTTCCTTTGTAGTGTTGATCAGTAGTACTGGTACTTTCGTTTCTTGTAGCTCGAAAGTGTCAAAACGTAAGTTTTTGAGCATCAAATAAAACAAACTTAATTCTTCAGGAAGTGGATAAAGGCGTCAAGAAATAGGATATTGTTTCATAATTTGATATTCTTCCAAACAGCTTATCGACGATTACAAAAAATTGAGATAAGTTACAAAATCATGATTCATAGAATTCTTATTCAAAACGTTTAAAAACATGTGCCCATGAAGCTGTCGACAAGGCAGTTTTGAAGTGGATGCACACAATGCGAGATAAAAATGTTCTAATCTCTAGATTTTTTTGTAATTGAGAAAGCTCTTCAATTTGCGAAGGCATTGGGATACGACCAATTTTTAAGTAACAATGGATGGCTAGAAAAATTTAAGAAAGACGCAGAAAAATACGCCTGAAGGGATTTTTGATGCTTTACAAAGATGTGATGTGTATTATTAAAAGTGTATCAAAATGACTTTTAAAAAATAATCAGCAGATGTGCCCCACCCACCAAAGTATTTTTTCAAACAAAATTTGCAGATTTTATGAGTATGCAAGGATGCACGTGGTAATAAAATAATGCATGTTTAATATTACTTGCCTGCTTTAAATTAGTAAATGCCGTTAAAATTCATTAATTTTAATATAAAATTATTTCTTAATGTTGAAAATACAATATATTACTCAACATTTTTTTTCTTGTTTTCCTTGCAGTTTTTCTTTATTTTTTTAAAGGGTAAGAGGGAAACAGAAATTTTTCAAGGGGTCCGGGGGCGAAAATTCACTATTCTTTACGCCCTTTTTATTTTGTCATTTTCGGGAACAAAACACAGTAAAAACTAATTGTTGAATAAACAATTAGTATTTATTAATAAAAAAATTTAACAAATAAAAATATTTAATTTAAATTTTTTTGTACTATATACTTAAAATTGTAATCAATCGGACAAAAATCAAGGGGGTTTGGGGGTCCGAACCCCCCGGACCCCTTTGTGGGACTGGTAAGATATATTTAAAAAAATAGATATTAATTAACAAAAAGGTGTGAATATATATATAATTACGTTTTTCAATTCCTTACACACACACACACACACACAACACAACACACACACACTATTAGCTCACACGTTCTATATATTTATTTATTTATCTTCGTGGAATTTTCAATCGTTAATGAAATACATTTTGCGCTCAATTGAGCAGAAATTCTTCTAATTCTTCAGAACTAATTATTTTAGCTTCCTGAGCTTATGAAGACAAAACAAAGTCGGACCACAAAAAAGATAATAATATTTTCATTTTCAAATTCTCTTTTAGATTTTAAAGGTTTAATGCACAGGAAGTTTAATCATGGCGTAAGACAAAGAGAAAAGAAAAAATTATTTTGCTGCAATTGAGCCTTTTCAATTCCTACTACAAGTTTCTTCACGTCCGGAAAATGGATCTTAATCCTCCATCCCCATCTGATAAGTATTTTGGCGCTAAAATGGAAAAACCCAGGAAAACAAAGCTACTGTTTTAGGGGGAAAGCAGGCGAATGAGAATTCCCCATTTTTCCGCATTCTCTATATATTTATTTATTTATTTATCTTGGTGGAGTTTTCAATTGTTAATAAAATGCATTTTAAAGCTCAATTGAGCAAAAAAAATTTATATACAATTATTTTTGGGTGACAATACAGTATTTAATTATAATTAATTAAAAATTTAATTTGGAAAACTAATTTTAAAAATTACAGATACCCCCGTTGTGGGGTTTTATTTTAGCGACTTGGTCAAAACTTTAAAAGATTTTTTATCACTTTTTAAAAATATTCAGTTGAACTGAAATTTTATATTCACGATTGTTTTGGAGACAATACGATCCCTTTTAATGAAAATTAAAAAAATTTTCAAATTTAAGTTGGGGATTCCATCATATGTATATACATATTTATTTAATTGTAACTATTTAAAAAAAAAGTAGCTAAAACAAAAATTTTTTTGTTAATCAAAGGGAAAAATTGGCTTAAAGAAATTTTTTTATATTACTTGTAAATACATACTGTTAATGAATATAAAATTTGTTTTATGTGGTTTATAAAGTACATATTAAAAGATAAACCTATATATAACGAATATTCCTCATAACAAAATTTTTGGGGGGATTTAGTGACTTTTTTAAAATGGGGCCCGGGACTGTATATACATACACCTAAATGGAAAAAAAAAAAAAGGCAATAAGAAGGGGCGTAAATTAAAACGAAATTTTACATAGGGAAAAAGACTATTTTGATATAAGTAAATGATTAAAAAAAATCACAGAAAACGATAGTTTTTTTTGGGAAAAAAAGGGCAAAAGAATGGAGGATTTAATCCCCTGTTGAACCCCTTTATTTATAAAAGCGCGATTGGCGATACTATACGACGGGAAAATTTAGGCATACAAGTTGGTATGTTGCTTAAGACATTTCGTTCCCTATTGGCCCTTTTAAACCCTTTCCTCTAAAAAGTTCAAACCCGTGGATGCCATCTTGATCCTTAAATGATCCCAGATATGCTCGATTGGAGACAAATCTGGGGATCGGGCAGACCCAAAGGGAAAAGTAGGGAATAGTGTGGGAGACAGTCCTGTGACAGCCTTGCCGTGGGGGGCCGAGCATTGTCTTTTTGGGAAAAAAGGCTCCCAGAGCCGTTGCATGAGTGGCAACACATTTGGGTTTCAGGAGCGGACATACCGCTGGGGTTTTCATGGGGGCACGGATTAATATTAGTGACCGGGGTATTTGGGGGGGGCACCCATACCATCACACCAGCTGGGGCAGTGTGTCACCCGTAAAAACAAAGGGGGAGGATTGAGGGTTTTTCCACGGGTCTCCACACACGAACACGATTGTCCTCACTGCTGAGATTGAATCTCGATTCATCGCTAAAGACGACCTGGTTCCATTCCACTGCAGTCCAGTTTCCTCGTGCGTGGCACCACTCCAAACAGAGGCGTCAATAGGTGGGCGTCAAGGGCAGCACACGTAATGGGTGCCGCAATCCCAAAAATGTCCTTCAGCCAGGCACCTTCGTATGGTTCGAGAAGACACAGGGGCCCATAGTGAAGGTGCTACCTGTGCCAGGATTGCGGCCGATGAAGCAGTTGGCTGTACTCATGCATTTCTTACGATGTGGCGGTCTTCTCGACCACTGGTCTGTCGAGGGCGTCCTAAGCCTGGTCATCGTATAAATGACATCTTTCTGATTCACTGGTCTCAACATCTCCTCACAACACAATCAGAGCGTCGTAATTGATGAGCTACTCGCCTAGCTGACCACCCAGCTTCCATCATGCCGATGATTCTCCTCCTCTCAAACTGCGATAGCTGCTCATAATGTCTTCGAAAACGGTGTAATGGCATGTCTACGTCAGTTTTCCATAGAAAACGATTTAGCACACTCAAACAAGCTTTGGTTGCCTGTTGTATACTCCACGGAGAACGACGTTAAACGCCCTCTACCGGTTAAATATAATGCGCAATCGTGCTGCATTTCTAATCATTTACATATCTTCTCGACAAGTACCTTCATGCCAAGTTTCGTTACGATCCCGTGATTATTTCTTGGTGCGTTAATTTTTTTGTCAATGAGTGTATATATATAAAATTTAATATTGATATCTTAATTTTAGCTTCAAGCTTTCGATCGTATTCAAAAACAATTTTATAGCCTTCAACGCTTGATTTAAAAGTAACAGGATTTGATTCCTTAAAACGGAATATATTTATCTTTTATGCCCCCGCAATTCCACTCCTTAGGAGTTGATTTCCACAAAACCTGTCCTTGTGGCGAATCCCAACTCAACAAAAGAAACAAGCTTGTTTAATTTCAAGTCTGCACGCCTAATAGTCAAAAACGGGAATTTTAATTTACAACTTCTCGCAACCCTCCTTCAGAATCGATTTCATGAAAACACCGTTCACATCGGATCCATATCGAACAAAAGATACGTGCTTGTGTAAAAATCTTAAGGCTCTAAGACTAATAGCTCAGAAACGTGACTTTTGTTTTGTTTTGTTTTCGATTTAAGGTATTCGTCTACGTTGGGATCCGTGATTTTAAAAAAGCGTATAAATGGATAATTTTCATGATATTTAGTGTCACTAGATTAGAGAATACATGTATAAAATTGTTTTAAGGCTATTTTGACAAAAAAAAAATTATTTAAATACAATATTTCGGTTAAAAATTAACTTAGAATAATCTTTTTTCAAAATGTTCTCCTTTTATAAAAAATGCTTCTAAAATAATAATATTTCGCGCGCGCGCTTATATAAAGTAAAGATTTCTCCAGAGAGTCTGAACTAGAATTTTTGAGCAATTCACATTATTTTCAGAGTTGCCACCCATTGAAATAATTATTGCCGTTTTTTTTCTTAAAATTGCTCCCCTCTGTTGTTGTAAAACATGAATAATCCCACTTATAAGTTATATATTTCAAAATTTAGTTGAGCCTCTGTCCAGAGGTCTGAGCTATTTACAGGCAAAATATTATTATAATAGAAGCATTTTTCATAAAAGGAGGATATTTTGAAAATGGGACATTCTATGTTCATTTTTTGTCAAAATACTGTACTTAAATAGTTTTTTTATTGTAATAATATTCTTAAAACAATTTTATATACATTTTCTAATCTAAGTGACACTAAATATCATAAATATTATCCATTTATACGCTTTTGCAAAATTATGGTTCCGAACGTAGTCGGATACCTTAAGTGTTGTTAATTTGAATTATTGTCAACGAATCAACGGGGGAGAGAATTGTTATGTTAATATCTGTGATTGAAAACAATACTTGGCAGTTTACTATTAGGCTCATCTATATGATGGGAAAATTTTCCCCTGGCTTACAGAAAAATAGCTAAAAGTTTCATGAAGTATTAATTAAAAATATATCAGTTTAATTTAAAGTTCTTGGCCTCAATAACGGAGCGGTCTTGGTCGCAAGCTCTAGACCAGCGATACTCAGCCCGCGGCCCACCGAGCCTTTCAAGGGCCCGGCCATGACCTATTGCTCTGAGAAATTCAGTTATTTAAGAACAATGCATTAAAATTCTACTATTAGGCTTCATCTATATGATGGGAAAATTTTCCCTGGCTTACAGAAAAAAAGCTAAAAGTTTCCATGAAGTATTAATTAAAAATATATCTGTTTAATTTAAAGTTCTTGGCCTCAATAACGGAGCGGTCTTGGTCGCAAGCTCTAGACCAGCGATACTCAGCCCGCGGCCCACCGAGCCTTTTCAAGTGGCCCGGCCATGACCTATTGCTCTGAGAAATTCAGTTATTTAAGAACAATGCATTAAAATTTACTATTAGGCTCATCTATATGATGGGAAAATTTTCCCCTGGCTTACAGAAAAATAGCTAAAAAATTTCATGAAGTATTAATTAAAAATATATCTGTTTAATTTAAAGTTCTTGGCCTCAATAACGGAGCGGTCTTGGTCGCAAGCTCTAGACCAGCGATACTCAGCCCGCGGCCCACCGAGTTTTCAAGGGCCCGGCCATGACCTATTGCTCTGAGAAAATTCAGTTATTTAAGAACAATGCATTAAAATTTACTATTAGGCTCATCTATATGATGGAAATTTTCCCTGGCTTACAGAAAAATAGCTAAAAGTTTCATGAAGTATTAATTAAAAATATATCTGTTTAATTTAAAGTTCTTGGCCTCAATAACGGAGGGTTTTGGTCGCAAGCTCTAGACCAGCGATACTCAGGCCCGCGGCCCACCGACCCTTTTTCAAGTGGCCCGGCCATGACCTATTGCTCTGAGAAATTCAGTTATTTAAGAACAATGCATTAAAATTTACTATTAGGCTCATCTATATGATGGGAAAATTTTCCCCTGGCTTACAGAAAAATAGCTAAAAGTTTCATGAAGTATTAATTAAAAATATATCTGTTTAATTTAAAGTTCTTGGCCTCAATAACGGAGCGGTCTTGGTCGCAAGCTCTAGACCAGCGATACTCAGCCCGCGGCCCACCGAGCCTTTTCAAGTGGCCCGGCCATGACCTATTGCTCTGAGAAATTCAGTTATTTAAGAACAATGCATTAAAAATTTGGTGGGAAATTCTTTGATAAGAAATCAAAGATATCAATTTTGCTGTCGATGCCGTCCTGCAGCGAATTGATATTCTTTTTCTATTTGTAACGGTTACGCGGTTAGTGATAACAAACAACAGTAGAGTAGCGACAATTTTACGGATGGAATTAATTCTTAACAATCTTTCATACCTTGCAAGCGAAAAATTTTCAAATGATTTCGAGGTTGACTGTTTTGTAGGAAAAGCAAACAAGGGGATCAGTACTTGTTTGATTTGTCACGAAGGTGCTGTATTTAAAAATACCAGTAAACAGGAATCCTTCAATGACACTTTTCCTTCAAGATCTCTTTCAAGAGATTTAAATAGGCTTTATTGAATACTATTTGCAACAGCAACAAAGTGTTTTATCAGTGGTAATGTCACAGCAGTAACAAAGACATCCTTTGAAGTTTGTTGTATTATTGGTAATTATGTGAAATCGTGTACTGATACAAAAATTGTGATGGAGGGTTACTTAAATTCTTTTAATTTAGTGTTAGTGACAAAAATAAAAAATATAAAAAATAATAATTAAAAAAAGCAACACAGGAGTCATAATATTTGGATCAATTTTCCCCATTTTAAATTTGCAATGTTATCTTTTTTTTGGTCTTAAAGCATCCCCTCTCTTCCTCAACCCCGTTTTAACTTCATATTGCGGCTCGCGTGAAATAGCTAACATATGTATGAGGCCCACGTAAAATGGCTGACATATGTATGCGGCCCAGCAGAAAAAAGGGTTGAGTACCCATGCTCTAGACCAAATGCAGCAGAGCTATTGAATTTAGAATGTGTAGAATCTGAAAGCCCTCACGCTGGAATGAAGAGTTATATATTAGGTTGGGAAAAAGAAATCCATTATTTTTTCGGTAGATGGCTGTAGTGTCAATATCTCGTGCAGTATCGATCAAACAATTTCAAATTTATGCTCGTTGTCAAGATGACATTTCACACTAAAAAAGTTCGCTTGCTTATTTTTGTTTGGTCCACTCAGTTGTGAGTTACAGGGTGCTAAACATGGAAATCAACAAAGAGAAAGTTCGGTACATTTTACAATTTTTCTTTGATAAAGGCTAAAATGCAAGCCAAGCGGTTGAAATTGTGAATGATGTTTATGATGCCAATACTGTAAGATAACTGCAATTGTGGTTTCGTCGATTCCGTTCAGGTATTTTTGATGTTAAAGATGCACCTCGCACAGGCAGGCTCGTCGTCGAAAATGTCGATAAAATCACAGAAATAATCGAAGTTGACCGGCATGTTAGTAGTCGTAGTATCGCCAAGGAGCTAAATATCGACTGTAAATCAGTTTTAAACAATTTGCGCAAAGTTGGATTAAAAAAGAAGCTTCATGTTTGGATGCCATACCAATTAACACCAAAAAACAGGATGCATTGAATTTCCATCTGTGAAGTCTTGTCCAACCGAATGGAATCGATCCATTTCTTAAGCGAATGGTAACTGGGGATGAGAAATGGGTCACATACGACAATATTGTGTGAAAACGATCATGGTCAAAGCTTGTTAAAGCAGCTCTAACGGTGGCCAAATCAGGACCAACGGCCAGGAAGGTTCTACTGTGTATTTGGTGGGACTGGAAAGGAATCATTTATTAGAAGTTGCTTCTGTATGGCCAAACACTACATTCAGATCTCTACTGTCAACAACCGGACCATTTAAAGCTAGCGATTGACCAGAAATGGCCATAATTGGCCGACAGAAGAGGTGTTGTGTTCCATCAGGACAACGCCAGGCCACAGACTTCTGTAGTGACTCGCCAGAAACTCTGGGAGCTTTGTTGGGAAGTTTTAATGCATCCACCATATAATCCGGACCTGGAACCAAGCATTAATACCTTTTCCTCACATTTCAAAACTTCCTGGGTGATAAGAAATTGAGATCAAGAGAAGGTTGTGAAAATCGATTATTGAGTTTTTCGACAATAAGGACGAATACTTCTTTGAGAGAGGCATTATGAAGCTACCTTTATAATGGCAACAAATTATACAATAAAATGATGCATATTCACCTAAATCGGACAATCGGAAGCATGTTAAATAAAGTCTTGATTTTCATGCAAAAATAATGGATTTCTTTTCCCCAACCTAATATCAAGCCAGTTGAGATGTCCCTTGAAAAGTTGCACCACTAATCCTCGTGTAGCCTTTAAGTGGGATGTTAATAAAAATTTCAATTAAACGTTGTGCATAGATTTACATTTTACTAAATATGAGAATAATATACAATTACATAACTTTTCAAAAGTAGTGGGTGCATGTCCTTTTTGTTACGCCTGTTTTGAAAAAAAAATTTTTTCATCTTCTCTTATTTATTTTTAAAGAATTGGAAGCTAAGCAAAAGTACAATATTCTTTTTTTTAAAAATTAATTGATTATATCAAATGTGATTTTTTAAATGTTTGGTTTAAAAAGATTATTTCAGTTAACTGTATGAATAAGAAGAAAGAAGAAAAGTTAACTTTAAAATACCTGAAAGATAAAATGCATTTATATTTAATTTTAATATTGATTGGTTTGAAAATATGAAAATGATTTCATGAAAAGTATTTTTAAGATATCCGACTACGTTCAGAACCGTGATTTTTCAAAAGCGTATAAATAGATAATATTTATGATATTTAATGTTACTTAGATTAGAAAACTTATATAAAATTGCTTTAAGCATATTATTACAATAAAAATTGTTTAGGTATATTATTTTGGCAAAAAATGAGCATAAAATGATCAATTTCAAAATTTTCTTTTTATGAAAAATGCTTCTATAATAATAATATTTTGCCTGTATATAGCTCAGACGTCTGTACAGAGATTGAACTAGAATTTTTGAAATATACAACTTAGAAGTGGATTTATCCATATTTTACTACAACAGAGGATAGAAATTTTAAGAAAAATACGCCGATAATTATTTCAATGGGTAGTAACTCTGAAAATAATATGAATTTTTCAAAAATCCTAGTTCAGACTCTCTGAAGAATTTTTTACTTTATAAGGGCACACACACAAAATAGTATTATTATAGAAGCAATTTTTATAAAAGGAGAACGTTTTGAAAAAAGATTATTCTAAGTTAATTTTTTACCAAAATATGGTATTGTATTTAAAAAAGGTTTTTTATTTATTTATTTTTTGTCATAATGTCCTTAAAACCATTTTATACATGTATTCTAATCTAAATGACACTAAATATCATGAAAATTATCCATTTATGCAATTTTTAAAAATCAAGGTTCCGAACGTAGTCGGAAACCTTAATGCAACTTAATGATGGAATGTACAACTGCATTCTTCCGGAAAAATGTCGAATCAACGTCAAGTTTCTTGTGAAACTTAAGAAAGCTGCCACGAAAACATTTCAGATATTAACTGTGCCTTAAGGAGATAAATCTTTGTCTTTGCACATGTGTTTGAATGGTATAAGTGGTTTTCAGGAGAAGGATCAGTGTGGAAGATGATGAACCTGCTTGGCACCCTAGATCAGCGATTGCAGACCAAAACATAGCCCAAATTCGTGATATGAGTGGGTTCCCATTCACATCAGTGGTCAGACTATTAATCAACACTACTACATTGAAGTACTAAAAAGATTTCGTGGAAAAAATTAGAAGAAAAGGCCAGAATTGGGGTGAGGATGGATTTTGCACCAACACAACACAACCACTCACACGGCCCTGTCTGTGAAAGAGTTTCAGACCAGCAAAAAAATTACTGTGATGAGGCGTCCTCCTTATTCACATGATTTGGGCCCATGTGACTTTTTTTTTATTTCCTATAGTTAAATCTTCTTTAAAGGGAACCCATTTTACCTCCGGTGAAAAGGTTCAAGCAAAAACGGGGAATGTTCTGAAAGGCCTTCCAAAAACCTCGTTCCAGAACTGTTACCAACAATGGCAGCATCGAATGCAGAAGCGTGTGAATTCTGAAAGAAACTACTCTGAAAGTGAGAATGTTACGTAGAATTGATTATGTAAGTACAAAGATTTATTAGACCAGTCTCGTTTTTGTGTGTGTCACACCTCGTTTATTTTTATATGCGGCCTGCGAAATTATAATGTTTTTCCGAAATGACTGGCAAGGTCATTTGAGTTGCCTCTTCCCCTTTGCTTTAGGGGAAAATATGTGAAGTTGTTAGAAATTAGGTTTAATTTATGAAATCAATAAATTATTACAAAAGATAAAGTTTTGGATATGCACGTGATATTTATGATACTTTAACTGATTTTGTAGTAGATTTGAGTCAAATATTTTTTTTTCTGCTTATAGATATTTTATTATGGATTGAATTACAACACAACCCTTCAGCATCATTCCTGAAAAGAAAGATCGTTGGTGTCCTCCAGTTGACACAAATGTCAACATTGCTTTTATTTTTCAGGTAGAAATTACTGAATGATATGAGATTCTGAAAATAATTCAAAAACTGAGGGCATGTGTGTATTACCATTTCAAATTTTTAATTTGTTCTTCATAGAATTAAATCTCCTCTAAAAACATCGCTCAATTAATCTTTCCTGCGCAGGATCAGTGTGAGTTCTCTATCGCTTTTAAATTAATACATTTTTTAAAAAATTGTCCTTCAATTTTTGGATAGTTAATTTTTCACATTTAATTCGTTTTTTTACATATCGCACTATACATTACTTGCTTTTTCAAAAGTTTATAATTAATTAGAGATACCCACAAAATAGTTGATATTTTAGATGAAATATTAAGTTTTGCACAGTGAAAGGGCCATGTTTATTTTTAACCCTTTATCTACCGTATTATGATTTACTGCAATTTTTTTCATGCAATATTTTTTTTGAATCACTACATTGAAAATTAAGGGATTTACATAAACAAAATACTCAACTTTGGAAAATTTAATTAGTTAGAGCTAATTAATTAATTAAAGATATTCAGGTGTAAAATTAATTATACACACTGTTCACTTGAAATTAATAGTCAAATCGTTTTCTAAGGTCTTCATTCACATACAAGAAAAATAAGACATTTACCTTTTGACATTAACTATTTTTTCAGAACAAAAATGACAATCTTCGAAATCCGCTGAAAGCGCCGTCAGTTGAAAACACAATTTCTGCTAGAAAACTATTCGCCTTGGCCACTAAAATACTCATCATAGAACCCGTGCTGCCATATATTTTGGAAGAGTGGATTTCAAAGAATATCCCTGCTAAGTATCGTCAGAGTATTCGTAGCAATGGTAATTCTACGTAATTTTAAAGTAAGTGGTACTTATAAGTACCGTTGTTAGATAAAGGGTTTTAAAGGTGAACGTTTTGTAACGCAGATGGTTTCGCAGCCAAATGTGATCCGGGTTTAATTCCTGTCGCCAAGGACGGTCTTAAAACTTCTTGAGGCCCTGGGACCCTACACAAATGTAGGACCCAACTATGACTCTTAAAAGTAGACAATACATAGCATACGTTATCAAATACTCGTACAAACAATAACCCGAAACAAATAAATATGCATGACTTACAATCGCACAAGCCGACTTGACCAACCGCCATCCTTTTGACTTTGTAGTTGTAATGATGGTGAATGGCGGTAGGTCTAGGTCTATACATGGTCGATGGTCATCATATGCTACCAGTTGGCATGTGTCTGAAATTCCCAGTTTTTCGGAGAATACAACCAGAAATAACATTTGACCATTGAAATTATTCGAGTCTATTAAGGCTAAGCCGAGAACAAGACGAAGCCCTCATTGTGATCGAGGCCCTGGGCCCGGGAAAAGTTGGCCCATGCCTAAAGACATGCCTTCTTGTTGCATTAGGTGAAAACTGTTTTAAATTGGAATATTTGCTCTTCCAGTGAACTATAATTCGTTTTACTGAAAAATTTCTCTGTTCAGTGAGTGAATATTAACGTCGCACTGTTCAGATACATGAGGGCTTTTGGCGACGGACCTCGTAATTTTGAACCATGTTCAAGTGACAAGGACGACACCTGAGCTGGTACCTCCCTCTCCTAACTACCACACCACACCAACTGGAGGATGTTTGAGTTCTCGACAGATTTAACGAGCATCGCTTCCCTACACGGCGGGTATTTAGTGGTACTGGGCTCGCACTCATAACATGCCTGCCATGATCCGATATCTTAACCACTGGGCTACCACAGCCTTATTTCTCTTTGAAGAGAAAATTGTATAAGGAAATAGTATTTGAAATAGAGAGAGAGAGAGAGCAAAATTACGTAGAGGCTGTAATGCCATACTTTTTAGCCATTTGCTCTTAAAATCAATATTGGAAAAGAATGAAGCCGTTATAAACCAAAAAAAATATAACTTATCAATCAGAAATGTAAGTGACAGGAAATAAGTGAATCAGACGACAATGTGATGCGCGGGTATATAAATTTCGTGAGGTATAATTTTCGTTTTTTTTCACTTTCTTTCCCAATCATCTCGCCACCTGCTTTCGGAGTATCTGAATACAAACGGCTCTTAAACAGCAGATGTTTCTCTGAGGGGATGTCAAATACTGAGAAGACGTTTTAGAAACTTTTTTAACTTGAGAGGTCGAAATGTTTGTCATTATAATTTCAATGACAGTTTGATGAAATAAAAATACAGAAACTGTCGACAGTACCAGGCCATTGCGTACGGATAAATGTGCAGCACTTGATTTCAGGAAAACGTGACAACAATCGCGGCAGGAAATGACCGGATTTAAAAAAAACACCAATTGCTTCCTTTTACAGCTTTTTCACCTCAAATCAAAAAACCAACCTAATAGTTGTTAAACGTTAATGCTTTACATTATTTACACCATTTTTGAAAGATCGTATTTTGTAATTAATTAAAATTACGTAATTACAGACTTTTAAATTATAAAATGAAAGAAAGATGCGAATGTAATACTTTACATTTTTAGATTTTGGATTCTACTTAAACTACTTTAACCCTTTATCTACCGACGTACTTATAAGTACTACTCTCTCACTTTAAAATTACAAAGAATAACCATTCTTAAGGATACGCTGACGGTACTTTGCAGGAATATTCTTTTAAATCCATTCTTTCAAGATATATGGCACCACGGGCTCTATGATGAGTATTTTAGTGGGAAAGGCGAATAGTTTTATAACAGAAGTTACGTTTTCAACTGACATTTTGATTAGATTGCGAAGATTGTCATTTTTCTTCAGAAAAAGTAGTCAAAGTCAAAAGGTAAGTGTCTTATTTTTATTTTATTTATTTATTTATTTTTGTATGTTGCTCAAGACCTTAGAAAACGATTTGACTATTTATTTTAAGTGAAAAGTGTATATAAATAATTTTACAGTTGAATATCTTTAATTAATTAATTAGCTCTAACGGATTAAATTTCTCACAGTTGAGTGTTTTTTTTATGTATATCCCTTAATTTTTAATGTAATGATTAAAAACAAGTATTGCATGAAAAAGTTTGCAGTAAATGATAATGCGGTAGATAAAAGGTTAAGCGATAGAAATGCTTATGGATAGAACTTGCGAGCCAGATTGCTCAGGAATAGTTAATGGAACAAAATGTTTTAACCCCTTAAGCGGTTTGCCCGTACACTGTTCGGTTGACCTCAACCGGTTTGCCCGTACGCTGTACTGGCACTGATATATATATTTTTTCTTTTTCTTTGATTTGCACGTATTTTCAATACTTATCGTGAGATTATTAGGGCTAGTGTTTTTGAGATGCGGTTGATCCATGGTACTGAAATACTTTTTTTTTTCGTGGAGAAGGGGGAATTTTTCATTGAATGAAGGAATTTAGATTCTTGAAAATATTCGATAAAGAACACATAGGGATTGGCAAGGCAATGTGCATGGTACTGTATCTTCACTATTGGTTTTAAATATCTAGTTATGCTGTTAGCTCTGATACAAAACTTTGAAATCGTCTGCTCTGACTCAAACGCAGCAGACGATTTTAAATTTCCTCGTTCGAGATCATCTGTAATATTTTCCATGCACGTTGTTTTAGATACGTCAGTGTTTTAACACTTTGAACAGAAGTGTACGGCTGATATTTCTCGGTATCAAAAACAAAAGAGCCCGTTGGAGATTTTTAAGGCTCTTAAACACTTAGACATCAAAAGATTATTCATGTAACAACCGATTATCCGAGTCCAACAGAGCATTGCAGACCGTACTAGATGTGTTTGTATGATCTCGGAGAGAACACCAGCTCTAGTGAAAGCAGTCAGAGTCAGGGCCGCTTTTCCACTTAGGCACGCTAGGCATGTGCCTAGGGCGCAAAAGATTTAAGGGCGAAAAAAACTGGAGGGCGGAAAAAAAAGAATGAAAATTACAGCTTAAGGTATTCGACTACGTTCGGAACCGTGATTTTGCAAAAGCATGTAAATGGATAATATTTATGATATTTAGTGTCAATTTGATTAGAAAATGTATATAAAATTGTTTTAAGAATAGTATTACAATAAAAAATTATTTAAGTACACTATTTTGACAAAAGAACATAGAATGACCCATTTTCAAAATATTCTCCTTTTGTGAAATATGCTTCTATATTATAATAATATTTTGCCTGTGTATAGCTCAGACCTCTATACAGAGACTCAACTAGAATTTTTGAAATATATAACTTAAAAGTGGGTTTATCCATGTTTTACGACAACAGGGGGGGGGAGAAATTTTAAGAAAAAAACGCCGATAATTATATATATATTTCAAATGGTTGTAACTCTAAAATAATGTGAATTTTTCAAAAGAGGTATAGTGGAACTTACTCTGTACAGAGGTCTGGAAGCTATATAAACATTCTGAATTGAAGAAGTAAGACTTAAAATCTACTACGGAAAATGAAAATTTATCATTTTGATGTTGCTAGCCCCTCAAAATATAATCACAATGGAAATTGTGTTAATTTTTTGTGTTAATGGAAAAGACATAATTAATAACTTTGCAATGATCAAGTACAATGGCAGAGACTCAACACAGAATAAGGGTGTCTAAAAATAAAAGATAGTAAGGCGAGATAAATGATGACATTTTACAAATTGAAAACAGTTCATACTATACTGTATACTCCATACCAGAGATGGCGAATCAGTGGCACGCGTGCCATTCATGGCACGCGGCACAATATTTTGGGCACGCCACCGATCAAAACGGTTTTTATTTTAATTCAAATTACAAATGTTCAATATGAAGTATTACGAGAAACGTAAATGATCGTTCGCAGTTTTCAGCGAGATTTTCCCAGGTCAAAGAATTATCGGAAACTTTCAATTTTTTTTATGTACCTTTATGTGACTTCATTTAATAAACTGAATTTGTCCCAATTCGATTAGTGGTAAACTGAAAAATTTGAGATGTAACTGATTAATTTCCAGTCTAGTTCAACATGGATTAAACAATTTGTTTAAAAAAGGAGAAAGTTGTGGAATTACTTAAAACAGAAAGATTAACAAGCAATATAAGTAAAAATGCTAGTAATGAAATTTTGGATACATGGAATTCGATTCCAGATACATTTGGCTGTTTGAAAAAACTGGCTCAGGCTATTTTAACCATATTTTCATCTACCTATGCCTCGAGTCATTATTTTCAAAGTTGAATAACTCACTTAGAAACCGTTTGGAAGATGACTCCGATTCAGCTTGCATTCTGGTAAAAGTAACATTTTACAATCCTAAATACAAGTTATTTGTTATCTAATCTACCACAACAGAATTCACACCTAATGTTACTTTAATTTGAATTACACTTATAAATAAAACAATAAAACATTTACTACTATACTGTACAAAATGTATTTTTTTGTCGTAATTAAAGAGTTTTGAATTGTTAGTATTTAGTTTTATTTTTTTTCTCAATAATCAAAAGTTAAAATTATTTGACGGCACGTCTATACCTCCGTAAACATTTCTTAAAGAAAAAATGGCACGTTGATTCAAAAAGGTTCGCCCCTGCTCTATACTGTAATAGCAAATGGTTTCATTAATTTACTGTACTGTTTTACAAAAGGGTAGGCGGGTGGCTCGTGATGCTGTAAAGAAAGAAATGAACAAGAGTGGTCAAACCATGACACTACCCTTTCTTTAAGGCTGCCGGTTGCCAGTCCAGGACACGGCGGGTCCATAGGAGATGGATAATGGAAAGACCCCCAAAGAGTAAAAACGAACAAGAAAAGAACAAGAGAGTGCAGGAAAAATTCTTCCGGAACTAAAACTGGACAGGTAAGAGCTGAAGGAGAGGGATGCTGTGAAAATTGTGGCATTGGAGGGCGTAACAATTTGAAGTGCCTAGGGCATCGCGGAGGTTAAAAACGGCCCTGGTCAGAATAAGAATTCGTCGAAATCCTTATCGAGAGATGATTCTACTTGCCAAACAGATGAATGGTGTCAAAAAGAATAATGTGTCGCCTAGTAAACGAAGACCTTAGAGGTTATCGAAGAATAACTGTCCATTTTCTTATGAATGAATTAATGCACCAGAAGTACCTTAACCCTTTATCTATCGCATTATGATTTACAGCAGATTTTTTCATGCAATATATATTTTTTTTTAATCACTACATTGAAAATTAAGAGATATACATAAAAAAAATACTCAACTTTAGGAAACTTAATCGTTAGAGCTAATTAATTAATTAATGTTATTCAACTGTAAAAGTAATTATATGCACTGTTCACTTAAAATAAAGAGTTAAATCGTTTTCTAAGGTCTTCATTAACATACAAAAAAAATATAATAAGACACTTAAATTTTTACATTAACTACTTTTTCGGGACAAAAATGATAATCTTTACAATCCGCTGGAAACGCCGTCAGCTGAAAACGCAATTTCTGCTATAAAACTATTCGTCTTCCCTGCTAAAATACTCATCATAGAACCCGTGCTGTCATATATCTTGGAAGAGTGGATTTCAAAGAATATTCCTGATAAGTATTGTCAGAATATTTGTAAAATTGTTTATTCTATGTTATTTTAAAGTGAGTTGTACTTATAAGTACCGTCGGTCGATAAAGGGTTAAAGCGAAAGCAATGTTGTGGTGGCATGCTCATAGCAGACAAAAGGCAAATTCTGCTTACCGACGAGAAAAGTTATGAAGATGGAAACTCTTTCAAATGGCAGAATGACCGGATATACACGAGGAATGCTCAAGAAACAAAAGAGAAAAAACATGTGCCTTGAGAGCTCATCACGCTTCTAGTACGATAGGAACGGTTTTGGTCTCAGAAAATGTATAAATAATTCGCTAAATGAATATGATGGTGTGTAGATGTGTCTAAGTGCTTAATATAGATCAAAGTATCTAAGGGCTCTTACTTTTTGGATGCAGAGAAGCATCTGCTGCCTGCTTCTGTTTAAAGCAGCGATATTCAACCTGCGGCCCCCTGGGCCTTTTTAAGTAGCCCCATCATGATCCATTGCTATGAGAAACTCTTTTATTTAAGACAATGTATTAAAAATGTGGTGGGAAATTCTTTGACAAGAAATCAAATATATCAATTTTGCTTTTTTGCTGTCGATGTCGTACGGCTTCGTATTTATATTCTTTTTCTATTTGTAACAGTTAGTGATAACAGACAACAGTGGATTAGCTACAATTTTATGGGTAGAACTAATTTTGTGAACAATCTTTCATACCTTACAAGCGAAAAGTATTCGAATAATTTTGAGGTTGACTGTTTTGTAGTAAAAAACAAACATGGATCAGTACTTATTTGATTTGGCACGAAAGTGCTGTATTTAAAAAATACCAATAAACAGGAATTATTTAATGACATTTCCTCTTTCAAGAGGTGATAAAAATAGGCTTTATTGAATACTCTCTGTAACAGCAACAAAGTGTTTCTTCAGTGGTAATGTCACGGTAGTAACAAAGACATCCTAAGAAGTTTGTTATATTATTGGTAATCATATGAAACCGTTTACTGATGCAAAAGTTGTGAAGAAGTGTTTCTTAAATTCTTTTAATTTAGTGTTAGTGAAAAAAAGGAAAAATATAAAAAAGTAATAATTAAAAAAAAGCAAAGTAGGAGTTATAATATTTTGATCAATTTTCCATATTTTAAATTTCCAATACTACCTTTATCTTAAGCATTTCTACTCCCCTCCGTTTAATCTCATGTTGCGGCCCGTGTGAAATGGCTGACATATGTACGCGGCCCAGCAGAAAAAACGGTTGAGTACCCCTGATTTAAAGTGTTAAAGCTCTGACTGATTTAGAACAACATGCGTGAAAGACTAGAGTTGTATGAAAAATACTACAGACGATTTCCTGCGATGAATTTTAAAATCGTCTGCTGTGTTAGTGGAAATGCAGACGATCAAAGGCATAATAGAGAGAGATAATGCAGATTCACACACACGATGCAGACGATCTCAAATATTTGTATTAGAACATTGGTGTATTATGTTTGAGGAAAAAGAAATGTCATGTAACTCCATAAAGTTAATTTAAATTCATTTGGTATTTTATTAGAACAAAATGAGAATATCGATAATGGAAGGCTTTAGACTGGGGAAAAAAAATAAATCCAGTCGTGAATCAAGAATTTTCGAGAATGGAAATAGGAACATATATAGAATGCTTCACATAACGAAAAATTAGCATCGAGTACTATTCCTGAAAACATAAATTACTGAATACATTCAAGTTCTTACAGATCATAGCGTAGTACTCTGAAAATAGACGTTTATTGAACCTACATGGCATCATACTCTCATGCCAAGTAAGAATCAGACCGTTGAGAGATAAGAGGCCACAGTAGCTTAGTCATCAAGATAACGGACTCGTGGCAGGCATGTCATGAGTTCAAGCCTAATGCCGCTGAAGACCCGTCGTGTAGGGGAGCGATGCACGTAAAATCAATTGAGAGCTCAAACGTCCTTCCATTAGCGTGGTGTGGTAGTTAGAAGAGGGAGGTGCTAGCTCAGGTGTCATCCATCACTCAACCATGGTTCAAAATTACGAGGTCCATCGCCAAAAGCCGTCTTGTAGCTGAACAATGTGAAGTTAATACTCACTTACTTACTTGAGCGATAAGCACACCAACATTAGCAATTCTTCCACAACGATACTTAAGTGAGTGAGTGAATAAGTTACGGTCGTATTCTCAATCGCGGGTTAACCTAGAGTTATCTCCGAACCGGAGGTAACTCGTAGATTGGAGAAACATCATTATATTCTCAACGGCGAATCGCGCCAAATCCACGAATTATTCATCCAAAGGTAACTCGCGGATTTGTAAGCAAATATGGACGACCGCTTCGATTTTTTTCTGCTTGAGGATTTAGGAAAATTGGAAAGTATTGAAAGAAGGCCAGTTTTCATTCCTTAACATAGGAACAACGTTAGCAATTCAATACACTTTTTTATCATAATTCAACTAAAAATTACGTTTGATGTTATGATTTAATGTTATACAATGAGAATTCAAAATTCGTATTTCTTTAAAATTTCAACTTATATTTTGATTGCATACAAGTATATATATCCTAATCTATTTTTCTTTTTGATTTAAAATTTTCCAACAACCCTTTGGTAGGTTAAAATAGAATGCTTATTATGTATATAATCATTAATTTAAATAATTTCTAATGTCTAATAATTATTCTTAATTCATGATTTCTATAAAATGTTAGAATGAAAAATCCAGTTTTTTTGTGAAGAATAATTTTGTTAATTGAATCTTAGGCCCCATTAAATCCCATTTATCTAAAACAGAACATGTTACTGAATCGTCTCTAATTCCATCTAACAAAAATAATTATACTATTGGTATTAATCTGATTTTATTTGTCACAAAACACTATATATACACAAACATTTATCAATATTTTACAATATAGAATAGAAAACAAATTTTACATATACAAAATATTTACAATTTTTCAGAAAAGAATATTTTGGTAGCAGAAAAAATTCAAAACTAACTATTCCTACTGACATTTTTAAACATTTCACTTTACAAAAAACCTATTTAATTAGTTATAGTATAACTAATAGTAAGTAAATTAAAATAAAAATAATAAATATAATTTTTTTTAAAAAATTGAAATTATTCTGAAAACTTGCGAACGTATTTTGTACATTTTGAAAATAGGTATAATAAATTTTAGTGAAGTTAAAATTCAGTATAAAATATGACATATTCATACTTTTAAAAATCAAGCAAACAATAGAATAAATTTCAGTTATAATAATAAATAGTGATAAAACGAAATCTGACTATTTAAATGACAATAAAGTTCATTTTCTTCAAAAACTAGTGACTTTTCCACAAGAAAGCATGAGATATAGAGGTCAGATGTTTCTTCAATTTGTTTCTGCTGCAAGAAATGATAGAATTTAGAAAAATTACATAAATTCTATAATTTAGTATAATTTAAAATGCATACATTAGTATTGTTAATTTAATATTAAATTAATATGCCACTACAGTTTTTAATACATTAATTTTTTATCAAACTACAAATTATTTCACTAAAATAAATCTTATTAATCGAAAAAAAATTTTGTAAGCTATTGCCTACTTTTACTAAATAACTTTACTTTTCTGTAAGTCCTTCATTATACATAAATTTTCATAATATAAAGGGGATTATGCACAGTTTAGTGGGAATCTCAGAACATTTTCAAGTTTGATACATTGTACACATTAAGCAATGATAATTACTTTAATACATAAATCCATAATTTTGGAAGTTAATTCTTTTTTAATTTTTTTTAATTAAGTGTAATAATTTACAGCTTCTTCTCTTATATATGTGCAAAAGATGTGCATGTCATCTTTATTCTTTTTATGAAAAATACATATACATTTTACACACAACGTGAGTTATTTTTTTACATAATTCTAATCAAATATTTGTGAGCACAATAGACGAGTGGTCGTGGTCACAAATTCATTACCAGCGAGTTTGGTACCTCTGAAAACCTAAAATCTGTCATCGTTAAAAGTCCTCAGGTTAATGTGCTGTGGCAATTTAGAATAAGTTACTAATTCAGATGTGTTGTCCTTGATATTTGACAGAGGTTCAAATGATGAGGTCCATTGCAAATAGACCTCGCATTCCTTTAAATGCAACATTAATAATAAATCAAATCAAACCAACTGAATTTATAATTCTTTTTAAGGCCATGTTATTTGCATTCCTGAATCACAGAAAAATTAACTTATATATTTTAAAAATGTATTTTGAAAAGAAAATTTTTTCAAATATTGATTCTTTTACTCAACACATTTCGATGTGATTCATATTAAAGTTCTTTTATGTAATAAAACACAAATCACTATTAGAAAAATCTATTCAGAATAATACGGAAAATTTAAATTAAAAGCTAAATAAAAACAAACAAACAAAATCTATGTACACTTACCCTGAGTTCCTGATGAAACAGCAGCATAATCAGCGTTGCAATCGTATCTACACGGTAATGGTTCAATGAGGGCACCCATAGCGGCCAGCAGTGCATCTAACGATGTGGTCAGTTACTTCTTGGTTTCTCCATCAGTATTGAAAGTTTAAGCATTTTAAAGCTTCGTCTTTTTGAGATTCCTTCTGCATATTTATATATTTATTTTGCAGCTGTTGTCGACTTCGTTTAGAAAGGCCGGCTGCATTAAAATCAGCAGTCAAGGAATCCCGTGCTTTTTCTTTTTTTCTTAATGTAAACTGCGCTGGTTATCTTGTAATGAATAACATATCCTTGTATATTTTTCAATACGATTCCACCAGAGAAGTTACTTTTATTTGACGTAGTAGCCATGAGAAGAAAAAAAAATAGCTGTGAATCGAACGTCTTGCGCCAAGATACAACATGCTACATGTAAACAATATACCACGTGGTTATCAGTGTCCAATCACAACGAGTTTAACATCCTACGAACGCTTAACTCGCGGATTTGGTAATCGTCAGTTCGAGAATAAGAAAAGGGACCCGGGAGTTATCGTCAAGCGGGGGTTACTCAATCCGAGAGTTTTCTTTTCGATAACTCGCGATTAAGAATACCACCGTGAGAGTTATATTAACGTCACGCTACAAAGCAACAAGAGGGTATTGGCGACGTACCTCGTAATTTTGAGCCTCTGTCGTGACGAGGATTATACTTGAGTTGGACCCTCTCCAAAACTGACCTACCATACCATTGGGAAAACTTTGAAGCCTCGACAGATTTAATGTGTATCAGTCCCTCTAAAGGGAAGGGTTTTGGTAACACCAAACTCACAACACCCCGACCACGAGTCGTGACCATAATTACACGACTACAGCAACCCCAAATTGTTTCGCAGAACACATTCTGAACTGCTTTACGTACATTGGAAATATATAGTCAAAATTACAAGGTTCGCCCCCGATAGCCCTCGCGTTGCTTCAAGGGAGATGTTAATAAACACAATCAATCTATCAACAACTCCTAAAACTTACAATGGGCATTATGTGTTTTTTTACACTTCCACTCAAATGGTTTTGTAGACGGTATTGTTTCGTTATTTATGGGTTGAAATAAATTAACACTTTTGGCAGCGCCGTTTTTAAATTCCTCAGTGCCTTAGGCACTTCAAATTGCTACGCCCCCTCCACTATTTCTAGAGCCCCCTCTCTCGTTCAGTCCTTACCTTACTAGTTTTAGTTCTCTTTTCTCTCTTACTCTTTTCCCTTTCTTTGATTTGCTGTTCGGAGAGTCTTTATACTTTCCACCACCTTTGGACCAACCAAGTGCTCTACTGACAACCATAAGGAAAAGACAATGGCATGATTTGGTCCCTCTTGTTCATTTCTTACCTTAGGACATTACGGACCCCCCCCTTCCACACACCCTTTTGTAAATTAATGAAATCGTTGAAAATTACAGTATAGGATATTACATTATTGTATGAACCTGTTTTCAAGTTGTTAATTATCATCTTTTTCAACACTACTATCTTTTACTTTTAGACATCCTTATTCTTTGTTGAGTCATTGTTATTGTACTTGTACAACAAAGGTCTTCTTCGAGCTTTGATCATGGCAAAATCATATTAATAACATCATTGTAATCAATTTCCTTGGCAATGTCATTTTGAGAGCATAGCAACATCAAACTGTTAAGCTTTTTATTTTCCACAGTATATCTCATTTAAATCTTTACTCTCTTGAGGGCAGAAATGCTTTTCTTAAGACTCGCTAGTCGGCGGTACGTTTGCTGTGATTTTAATATTTTCTCGTTTTTCGCCCTACGCATTTCTTACGCCCAAAAATCTTTTGCACTCCAGGCACGTGAGTAGTGTGCCTAAGTGGCAAAGCGGCCCTGATCACTGGCCCGTGAACTTTACGTAGCGTAATCTCTTCATTGATAGAATGATATTACAATACAAGACTAAAGCAGACATAAAATACATTCTTAAAATTGTGTATCTATTGAAAAACATTTATACATATATGTACATATACATATATACAAACATATATATATATATATATATATATATATATATATATATATATATATATATATATATATATATATATATATGAATCTTGCTACTTTTTTAAATACATAGATGACTTAATTATATTTAGTAATATAGGAGACTTTGTTCCTAGTTTTAATTATTATCCCCACTATTTAAAATTATTAAAAACTAATTATAATAATGAGTCAGCTAACTTTAAGAACCTTCAATTAAACGTTAAGAATAATTTGCGATTAATTAATAATTTTGATAAAAGAGACTCATTTGATTTTAACATTATAAAAAATGCCTTTCTGGGGTAGTAACTTACACCTATCAATATATTTAGAAATATTATCTTAAATTTTATAAAAAGAAACAATGATTTAGTTACTGATAACATTTTAAAACATAGTAATTTTGTGAAATTTTGCGATAATTGCTTAGAATACAATTATCAAAGTAAATTTATTTTTAAATATATTTCTATTTCAAATTAAATCTATTTTTATCTTAGTTCAATATTTTATTTAAAATTTCTTCTATTTAGTTTATTTTTTTTTAAAAAAATTTAAAACATTTTAAGCGTTTATTTTAATTGCAATATAACTATCTAGTATATAATTATCCAAGAAAATTTACTTTTAAATATATTTTTATTTGATATTACCCATTCTTATCTTTGTTCATTATTTTTTTAAAATTGCTTATGTTTAGTTTATTTGCAAAATAACTATCCAGGTAGCGCCACGGTATTTTCCTTCTTGTGTTGATGTTCCAATCCTTTACGTCATTTCGCGTCTGATCTTAACGTAGAAAGTGGCTTTTTTTATTTCCATAGTTTTTATTTTTCATGTAAGTTTTTATCCTAATTTTTTCTATGAATTTTTTTATTATTATTCCTCTCCATGAGAGATTCGTTATTGTTCTCTTTTCTTAATTTCATTTTACTATATTGTCAGGTTTATCTTCCACATGTTAGAAATAGGCTTAACTTTTCAACGTAGAGCTCTATTTTTTCTTTTTTCTATTATGTCGAAAATTTCTGCTGTACGGGGAAGGTTGGACCCATAAAGCATTGCTAACCGTAAATTGCTGGTCTAATTCAGGGACAGCTTTAGAAATCATAATAGGTCTCCTGTTTAGTCCAAAGACTTTTTTGTATCTACATCTGCTGTGTCTTGTGAACTCCGATTTCTTCCTTCTTTAGCATTGTAGGCTCTAGAACTTTTTCACTTTTATTTTATTATACTATATATATATATATATATATATATATATATATATATATATATATATAATGTCCTTTTTTTCAGGGCGAAGATTCCATTCCTAGCGAAACACAAATATGAATTTTTACGATGTGACATTGTAACTGAAATACTTTATACATATATTTCTTACACAAATTATTATATCAACAACATTGGTTTTATTCAATAACAGCGAAAAAGTTTCTATGAACTCAATAATGCTATTGAAATTTTTTTCTAGTACAATTTAGAGAAAATATCGATTAAAAATCAATATGTTTCCATCTGTTAAGAAAACGATGAAATCAATAAAACAATATTTCGATTTAATGTTTTCTATTTTCAAAACAATGATTATTTTCTTTTAAAAAAGAGATAGTTTTCAGCTTATCACATAAAGGAACCTCTATTAAAAAAAAGAAGGATAAAAAAATTAACCAATGTTGTTTTATTTTCAACATTTTTACCCTCACACAGAATGGACATTCATTATATAAGAACCCCTTTTATATCAAGATAAATTAAGTTAAAGCTCTTTTTGTAAAAGCAGTTATTTGTGTCAATTTTTAGTTAATCGATTTCTAGAAAAAAAATTTTGTTGATCTTATTGATTTATATTTTGTTATCTTACTGATATTTTATATATGTTGATCTTTTATTATTAAAAGTTTTATGTTGATAAACATCTTATTGATATTTCTTTACACTTAAACTTTCTTTTTTCTTATCCCTTAAAAGCCTTTGAATATTCAAATATTTATATTCAAAATTTTTCGATTGAAGATAAAATACGAGAAAAATTAATAGGTCAACCTTTTATATTAATCAGTTCAGATAAAAACTAGATATTTTTCTTTATTTTTTTCTTATTAGTCAAAAGTTCTTATTAGTATTTTATTCATTTAGTCAAAAATGTGTAGCAGTTTAAAAATATTACAGGATTCTGGCACTTTCTATTCGGGAAAAAACTTCGGCTTCTTGGTGAATTTCCTTATAATGCTTGGATTAGCAGAACCCGTATCAAAAAACAAATTCAAAAGTGATAAGGTTATTCTTAATCACTTTACTGTTTCTTAAAATTATTGACTATATTGTTATGACACTGGTGGAAGGTAATCAGGATTTAAGTGACTGGAAAATAAAAAGTGGTTCTATTGCCGGCGAAGTATTGCTCTTGATGTCATGGTATTCTTTACGCTTCCAACGAAAGAAAATCTTGCTTCTTCTGAACGAATTGGAACTGATATCAAAATATATCAAGAAACGTAAAATTAATATGTATTTTGCATTTGTATTGTGCGATTGCTTCATATTTTACCCCATTGGAATGTTAATCTTTTGCGATAAAGAGAGTCGAGGTTCGTACCTACAGTTTTTCACATACGGTTTGAACTTTGGAAGTGATCCGCTTAAAAGCATCACCTTCTTTTTCAAAATGCTTTACATTTGTGTTTTGCGAAATTTTGTAATTATGTCATGCTTGGACAGTTTTTAATAATCTGTTATTATGCCTCTCTCTCGCTTGAAGAAATCAAAAATGGTATTGTCTCTGCAACAACGCAAGAGGACCGGAAGCCACAACCAAATCTTGCAGACAAATACAGTTCGCTTATTAGAATATTAAAAGAAGTACAACAAATATTTTCGCTTGCATCCTTCAGCCTATGTTTGGAGTTCATCACATCTAGTTTCACGTGCTTATCCATTCTGCTCTTGCGTCCAGATTCAATGTTGAAATTGCACAAGTTTGAATCAGGTTCCATGTTAATAACTAACACTGCTTCCTTAATTGCGATGTTTTACTTTGGTGGTCGAATACCACTCGAAATGACCGACATCAGGATGACTTTCTATGTAAAATACATGGAAGAAAGCAATCGTTTCACTCACAATAATTCACAAGCAAAGCTGTCTTCTCTGAAGAAGCTTGTGGACTTGCCGGAAATAGTGCTGTCTGGATGCGACATTGTACACTATACCAAGACAAATATTTTTTCGGCTATCGGAAGTTTCATTACCTACACTTTATTACTACTTCAATTCAATCATCGCAATATCTGAAATAAACAATTAGTCTGTATAAACAATAATTTTACTCGAAGATAAAGGTGAGGTTATGATGACGTAGAGTAATACCTTGGTTAGCGATGCTTTAGTTATTAAGGTATCCAACTACGTTCGGAACCGTGATTTTAAAAAGGCGCATAAATGGATAATTTTCATGATATTTAGTGTCACTTAGATTAGATTACATGTATAAAATTATTTTAAGGACATTTTGACAAAAAAAGTTATTTAAATACAATATTTCGGCTAAAAACTAACTTAGAATAACCTTTTTTCGAAATGTTCTCCTTTCGTGAAAAATGCTTCTATTATAATAATATTTTGCCTGTATATAGCTCAGACCTCTGTACAGAGGCTCAACTATGATTTTTGAAAAATTCACATTATTTCCAAAGTTACAATCATTTGAAATAATTATCGGCGTTTTTTTTCTTAAAATTTCTCCCCTGTGTTGTCGTAAAACACGGATAAACTCACTTCTAAGTTATATATTTTAAAAATTCTAGTTCAGCCTCTGTACAGAGGTCTGAGCTAAATACAGGCAAAACATCATTATAATAGAAGCATTTTTCACAAAAGAACATTTTGAAAAAAGTTTATTCTAAGTTAATTTTTAGCCGAAATATATACTGTACTTAAATAATTTTTTATTGTAATACTATTCTTAAAACAGTTTTATATACATTTTCTAATCTAAGTGACACTAAATATCATAAATATTATCCATTTATACGCTTTTACAAAATCACGGTTCCGAACGTAGTCGGATACCTTAACGTACTTGGTTATTGATGAGTTGTTGTATAAGCACAAGTGATTGCTTACGAAAATTTCTTGCCAAGGAAACCCTCGTATGAATGAAATCCGAGATTGAACTTGCTTCATTTATATTTTCTTTGCACATAATTTGTAGTAAACGGTAATCTGTGTAGTGGTAGTGTGCAGTGAACTGCCAGAATTATTCAATTAATTCGTTAATGACAAATTAATTTTGGAAATTTTTGTCTCCTATGTTGCTTATGTTGTTGATTTTGATATCACGTCTCGTTCTGCTTTTTTATAACAAAATGTTCCATAATTTCTGATTTAGAAGTCAATGAAGTATCCTTTCTTGAAACACTTTACTACATATTTTTTGTCCAATCAGTTGAGTTATATATTCTTTGAAATTGATCATCTTGTAATATACAGTCGCTCAAAAATGTATTGGGGCACACTAGCAATTCATAGATTTTTATCATAATATTTTACTTAAACATACAAATGAAACAAAAAATGAAAGAAATGTTATTTTAGTAAATACGAATAATAATAATTTGAACAAAAACTCCAACATTAATGAAATTATGGTTAAAATTGATAATAAAAGAAATCGAGTTGAAAAACGTGCTCAAAAAAGTATTGGGGCACTTCCCAATAAATTAAGAAAAACAATTCAAACTTAGAAATTAATATTTTGTTGGGACACCCTTACTTTTTATGACCTCTCGAAGCCTATTTGACATGGATTGGATCAATTTTTTGCAAAATGATCTATCGATTTTTGTCCACTCTTCGACTAAATATTTTCTTAAATCCTGCTTGATAGAAATTTGGTGCTCATATAGTTTTTGCCGCAAATAATCCCACTCATGTTAAATGGGATTAAGGTCTGGACTTCGCGCAGAAGTCTTAATAACACTAGGACAGTGATAGAGGACCCATAACTTACAAATATCTGCAGTATGTTTCGGATCATTTTATCTTGGTACAATTTAAAATGTCCTGAAATTCCCAGCTTTCTCGCACATTGCCTTGAATTTCGCTTAAGAATGTCAAGATAGACATATTTTTATTCATTATACCATCAATAAAATATAAGTTCCCGACACCAGAGTTTGCCATGCAGCCCCAGACAATTTGGTCACCCCCTCCATATTTGATAATAGGCCGCAAATTTTTGACATGCATTGCTGTATTTGATTTCCGCCAAACTTTTTGCTTGCCATCCGATCCGAAAAAGTTATATTTGCTTTCATCAACAAAAATTACATTTTCCCAATATTCTGTTGGCTGTTTTACATACATCTTAGCAAATGTCAACCTAGCTTGTCTATTTACTTTGCTGATGTAGGGCTTTCTTTGAGGTACTCTGCCATGATAGTTATGTTTTCTTAAAATATTTCTGACAGTTTCAGGATTTACTGATTTTCTGAACCTAGCTTTACATTACAAAGTCATTTTTACTGCACTAGTTCGTGGATTAATGCGTACTTGTCTCACAATCCATCTCTCTTCACGTTCATTAAATATTTTTGGACGCCCTAATCTTTGCTTATTTTCACCACTTTTTGCTTATTTTCACCACTGTCATTGATATTAAAAACAGTAGACTCTTACTCAGTTAGAAGATTTTTCCTATACAGCGAATCTATTTCCCTTTTTACCAGTGACTTATTACGAGATTTCACACACCAACCGATATATCCTGGTTTCTCGCCATTTTTTCTATAAATAAACGTTTGTTTATTAAACGTTGAAACGTTTATGTTTAAACTTCCAGTCTAAGAAGAGTGGTGTGAAATTAAATTATATTGATGCGCTGTATATTTGTTAAATTTCTCATTTCAAAAGTGTCCCAATACTTTTTTGACTACAGTGTGCCTTTGAGTTATACTTGAAAAGCTAGATCAAATTATAATTCTATAATACTACTAAAATTTTCCTTATATACTGCACACCAAATGTTAAAATATTTCTTAATTCATTTTGTTTTTGTTTTATAATAAATATTTTTATAAATGGCTTTACAGTTATGCATGCCAAGTATCCCAATACATTTTTGAGTGACTGTATGAGCGTTTTCTTTGAAAGTGGTTAAGTCTATTTTTGACAAAAATTTAGTTAATTCTAGCATGGAATGCAATCTGCTATGAGCTTTTTATCTATAAACAGTTTCCCAAAACACACACACATTCTTCAATATTTTCATCATTTTGTCAGCATAAATTTAGATAGTCAATGAAATTACAAATATAATTACTTTGAAAGTGGTAAATATCTCTATATAATGTAAAATATACTTACACCACTTTCAAAGAAAACGGCCCAATTGGACCTGGGTGCAGTATTATTACACAAAAAAGTTATTTGCGCATTCCCACAATGAATTCACACCGTGTAAATTCTTTTCTCAGTTTCAACTTTTTTTAATTATTATTATTATATTAATTCTCCCTGTGTGGGGATAGTCTTTTAAATACAGGAAAGGTCCACGTAATAAACAGACAAGTTTTTTTCGGGAAATAAATCAATCTATTCCGGTTCTCTCTCTTTAACAATCTAGTAGTTACAGCAAATTTAATGAAGAAGAATCAATTCACATACCTGAGTAGCAATATACGTAAAATCTACAATAACACAAATTCAAATTTCACACAGCAATATAAAAAAAACGTAACCACATTACATTAAACCATTGAAAACGCACAGTCGCTCTCAAGCTCTGACTGACTGCTGTTGCTTCTCTGTGTACTTTTTGAGAGTGACACACACACAAAACCGAGAATAAGTGTGCAGCTTAAAAAAGAATGAGTTGGCAACAACTGTTTTGGTGACATCATCTCACGCACCACCTCCATCCATGTGGCCCGTTTCGCCATAACCGATCACACCAGTTGGGAGTACTGTGTCATTCAGCGAACATATGCAACACTGCATTCTGCAGGGAAAATGTGGAATAAATATCAAGTTTCTAGTGAAACTTAAGAAATCAGCCACGAAAACATTTCAGATATTAACCGAGGCTTATGGAGATGAAACTGTCTCGTGCACATGTGTTTGAATGGTATAAGCGGTTTTCAGGGGAAAGGGATAGTGTGGAAGATGATGAACGTGCTGAGCGCCCGAGGTAAGTGATTGCAGACCAAAACATTGCCAAAGTTCATGATATGAGTGGGTTCCCACTCCAGTCAGTGGTCAGATTATTAATAAACACAGCTACATTGATGTACTAAAAAGAGTTCGTGAAAAAATTAGGAAAAAAGGCCAGAATTAGGGAGCGATGGACGGCTGTTGCACCAAGACAATGCACCCACTCACACGGCCCTGTCTGTCAAGCAGTTTCTGAATAGCAAAACATTACTGTGACGGAGAATCCTCTTTATTCATCTGATTTGACCTCATGTGACTTTTTCTATCTCCTACAATTAAATCATGATTAAAGGGAATCCATTTTACCTCAGTTGAAGAGGTTCGGGTAAAAATGGAGAATCTCCCGAAGGGCCTTCCGAAAATCTCGTTCCAAAACTGTTACCAGGAATGGCAGCACCGAATGCAGAAGTGTGTAAATGCTGAAGGGAACTACTTTGAAGGTGATAATGTCACAGAGAACCGATTCTGTGCGTACAGTGATTTTTATTGGACCAGTGTCGTGGTGTTTTTCTGTGTGTGAGTCACACCTCGTACACGTATGTAGTGGATTCTAAAATTTTTCGGAAAAGAAGTAATCCGACATTTCTGTATTTTTTAAGAAATATTTACAATTGTCATTAAATTTGGAGACTTACCGATATTTAATACCAAGTTTATCGGCAAGTTTGTTGACAAGGTAATTCCAGACGGCTGCCGTGGCCAACGGGTCATAGTCGCGAATTCGTGGCTGGCATTGTCGAGTCATGTGTATTCTACTCCAGGCGCCACTGAAGACCTACCATATAGAGGAGCTGATGCACGTCAAATCTGCCGGGGTTCAGCTTCACGTTGGTGTGGAAGCTTTAAGTGTCATCCTCGTCACTGGAACACGGCTTAAAATTACGAGATCCGTTGCCAACAGCCTTGGTGTAGCTTCAAAGTGCAACGCTAATCAAAAATAAAGGAATTTACTAGTTCTAATTTGAGGAGTTATCTCCCCTTTGGCCTGCAAATGATCTTTCCAAACTCGATACCGTTTCGGAAAGAATCAAAGTCCGAAATTTCCGTAATATAACGTTAAATGATTTACGAGGGTGGTCTGAGAAGTTTCCGACTTAACAAATATACAAAACATTTTTTCTGAATTTTTATTTTTATTTTTCAACATAGTCTTCTTGTAACTCTACACACTTCTCCCAGCGATGCTCCCATCTCTGTAACCCGTCCAAATAGTACTCGGCGTTTTTCTCTGCAACATAATTGTTCATGAAGGTGATTGCCTCTTCATTTGACGAAAATCTTTGTCCTCCGAGGGCAATTTTTAGATGAGGAAACAAAAAGAAGTCGATTGGGGCTAGATCTGGTGAGTAAGGCGGATGGTCAAGCAGTTCCAACCGTCATTCATGGATTTTCACCATGGCAACCACTGAGGTGTGAGACAGTGTGTTGTCTTGGTAAAACAGGATTTTCTTTTTTTGCAAATGTGGCCGTTTTTCCGCAAGTTCTGCCTTCAACTTGTCAAGTAATGATACGTAGTATGCTCCTGTAACGGTTTTTTCTTGAAGATAATCGATTAAAATAACTCCATGACTATCCCAAAAAACAGTCGCCATCACTTTCCTAGCCGAAAAAACATATTTTTTTTTAACCTTTTTCTCCCTTTGCAGTCCACTGTTTGTCCCACTGACTGTATTTTTGTTTCGGGCGTATAATGGTGCATCCAAGTTTCATCTACAATAATTAATTGGTACCAAAACTTGAATTTCTTGCATCTAAACTGCGCCAACAGAGCGTTGGAAATGTTCATTCGAACACGTTTTTGGTCTAACGTGAGCAAACGCGGCACCCGTCGCGCGGACTGCTTTCTCATGCCTAAATGTTTATTTAATATGTGACAAACACGTTCTTTTGATATGCTCATAGTCTCTGCTATCTCTCTCACTTTAATTCGGCGATCATCTAGCACCATTTGGTGAACTTTGGCGATGTTTTCGTCAGTAGTTGCAGTATTTGAACGTCCCGAACGTTCATCGTCTCGCAAGCTTTTACGGCACATTAAATTCAGCTGCCTTAAATTTCACTGTGGTAAATGATGTGCAGATTCCCCATACACAGAATCCAACTCATCTTTGATTTGCGTAGGCGTATCGTTTTTCAAAAACAAATATTTAATGACAGCTTGATACTCGATTTCGTCCATTTTCACAAAAACACTCATATCAACTCACATAAACGACTGTTACATAACAACTGCGCGTCCAAAACGGCTGAAAATTTGGTGAGTAACTGTCAACCGATGAACAACAAAATTCTCTAGCTTTTATTGAGATACCTGCTGCCATCTTCACGTTGAGGTCGGAAACTTTTCAGACCACCCTCGTATTTTTTAGTACTCAGAAATGCCCTTTCTGAATGCTTATCTAAACATAAATGAATTCTTTATTGTGAGCAGTTTGAAAATGCATATCTGGAGACATTTGAGCATAAGAGCTCTGTTCTTCCATAACAAAACAAAAAAAAGGAACTGATGCTCTACTGATAATTAAAACATAAAATTGTAACAATTTATTCGGTACAAAAAAACAAAATTCAATTCAAACTTTGTGAAATCAATTGCACAGTTTCTAAGAGTGAAGAAAAATTCCAAATTCAACCTTGCTGTAGAATCTTTCGCAGAAGAAAAGGATCTTACAAAAATCATTTACTTTTAAACATCATTGGCAACATTTTTGTACATGAGTAGATTTATATGAAACTTTTGCTCGCGTAAATATACGCTTAATGTGAAAAAATGCGGCAAAAGCAGAGCATGTGTGAATACTTTTTTAAAAACGAAAGTATCACATGAGAACAATAAGGAATTATTTTTAAATAGGTACAGATGTCACGTAGACTTTATATTCATTCATAATTTTCTAAATCAAATGTAAAAAAAAAAAAAGAATCTTTTTCCTTTCCAAGATAAAAGACACGTTATAGAAGTTGATGTTTCAAATTTTAACTTTAGGAATTACGGTATACAGTAAAAATCGCTTAACACGAAACTGTGGGGATTGAAATATTTTTTCGTGTTAAAGAATAGTGCAAAAAAAAACCCAGCATTTAACAGAATTAAGTTTATCAGAGCACATTTTACATTTTATTTATATAGATATGTATAAATGCATGTATTTAATAAAAATCAATGAAACAAAAACATTCACAAGAAATTAAAAAGAAATTTAATATAAAATTATCAAGTTTCTTGAAAATCAAAACATTTATTTTGGAAAATAATGTGATATTTTTCTTCGCATTGTCTTTTACAGCATCAATTGTTTGGTATCTCTCGTCTATTGTTATTCATTTCATCATTGGAATATGTTTCTAAATAACTGTGCGTACTTTTCAAGATGTTCCTCATTTCGGATGACGTGGGAACAGGAGCTGCAGTTTTCTTTTCATTTTCGTCGTCGAAATCTGCATCCTTGATATTTTTTGAGCTTTGAGAAAAATCCAAAATGTTTTTGTCTGCCATAATTTTGGCTGTACACACATTATCATCATCTACTGCAACGAATTCTCCCGATGATACTGTAGGACAATCCAATAATACAGAAACTTTCATTCCGTAAAAGGGAAATATTTTCGTGTTAAGCGATTTTCATCTCGGGTTAAGAGAAAAAATACATGAAAATACATATTAGTTTTTCGGAACCGTTCTATTATTTCGCCTTACTGTTTTTCGCGTTAAACGTATTTTACTGTAAATGAAAACTAATGTACTAGTGCATTGAGAGAGAGATGGAAAATAAAATTCGAACACCGAAAATGAGTTATACCAGATGAACGAAATTTGTGACCCCCATTCAAATTTCGAGCTAGACTAGTAATATAGTGCTAGCAGCGCCACTATGAATATGCAAACTGTATTTAACTTAAATATACGACGGAAACTTCGTGAACGTTATTTATCTTTTGAATTAGTTGTGAGCTAATTTGAGAAAAGAATGCCTATAAGGAGATAAAGCCATTATCAGCACAGCAGTGGTCGCGTGAAGGTTATCAAGCAGTCAGGGTCTAAGTACATATGGGCCACCAGCAGTAGCGCACACAGGAATTTTTCAGGAGGGGGTTCCGGGGTCGAAAGTTCACCATTCTTGTATCAGTCTCCTTTTGATTTTGTCGATTTTCGGGAACAAAACACAATAAAAAACTAATTATTGAATAAATAATTAGCATTAATTAATAAAATTAATCATTAATAACAAATATTTAATTAAATTTTACGTACTACATACTTAGAATTATAGTCAATCAGAAAATAAATCAAGGGTTTTGGGGGGGCGCCCCCCTCTTGTGTGCGCCACTGGCCACCAGTGATAGAGAAACCTGTCCTTTTTCTGCCATTACACTACAGTTGCAACAGAAATTAGAGCTTCTATTAGCACCAGAGTGATAAAACAAAATGTTTTTTTGAAATAGCAGCAAAATTCCCTAATTTGTGCAATAGCAAACAATATGCACAGAAATGTGAGCATCAAAAGATTTCATCATATGAATGAGTATAACATAAAATAACATATATGATATACTGTTTATCATTCTGTTTCTTACATCTATACCAGTTTATAAAATTCCTTTATTATAAGCGTATATAAATACTTTTAAATGTCTCCATTCTTTTTTCAGTTTAACTATTGTACAGTAGGATTAGCCACATACACACATCATAGCTTAAAACCTTAATGGAAAAATTCATGAACCAACAGAATGTCTCGTGTTACCATAAATGATTGAATTTTATTTCAGCAATAAATTGTTTAGACAGTTTTACTAGCAATTTCATTATATTGTGATGAATGATGGAAATTTTTCAACATTTTACAGCAGCAAACAGTCGCAAAATAAAACTAATTCTTAATACAGGTAATAGCTATATAATATTGCTATAATTAGAACAAGAATTATTTTTGCAACTTTGTTGCCCTTTGGCAGAAATTCAAAGTAAAAAATGAAGGACAAACAAAACGTAACAAAATCACTGAGCATAAAACTGATGGAATGCCGAGAGAAAATTCTCTTAATATTTCTGATAATGTGTGTTGATAAATTTCTAAACCCTTAAGATAAGTTATTACATAGTCCAAATAAAAACCTGTAGAACATAATCAATACAAATTATTCAGTCTAATGCATTAAGAAAACTAACCTTTTAGTGAAGTCACAAAGATTTCCAAACCTTGGAAAACATTAGAACAAAAATTTAAAAATTGTTCATCCAATAATCCAATTCCATGGAAAACTTTCTGTAATGCAAAACTTTTAATGTTCCGTGCTTCTCAAGATAAAACTTTCAAAAATTTTCAACATGTACAATAATATTCCTTAATGGATATATATAGAAAAAAGGATGCACTATTCATGTGTGTGTTAGGTTGAAAGATAAATACAGTATTAAAATAAAAGCTAAAAAAATGAGTTTTAATACTTTAGATTAATTTTGCTTTGATCTTATACTGTCTCTCACCCCCCATTATAATGTTGTGACCCACGTGAAATGCCAGACATATGCATGTGGCCCAGCGGGAAAAAGGTTGAGTACCCCTGGGCTATAGGATTAAGTTATAAAAGTTGGCATTAGTGTTTTGATGTGTCCAACAATAGTTCAGCGACAGATAGCGGTAGTGTTTTAATAGGGAAAGTGAGATCATGCGCAAGTACATCTGACTTTCGAGCAGTGAAAAAGCATTTTGAAATGTTATTGGAAGCTCAAGAATATCAGTAAATGGCAACGACATTGAAGGCAACAATATAGAATGGAACCATAAACATGCTTAAGCATTGCTCGTCTTCACGATAAATTTGAAACTGATGGAGCAACAAAGGATATGGCATAAGAGATGAACAGGCCTGGCCCCGCTCATCAACAAAGTGGCTTCTGTTGGAGTGTTAAATTTATTCACACGGTCACCACAAAAATTGACATCACAATGTTCATGTGAAGCAGCACGAATAGAGCTAGTGTAGGTCATATTTTGCAAAGAATAAAATGGAAAATTTATATATCACAATTGTTTCTCACACTGAACAAGGACAACACAGACAGAAATCAATTTTGTAAATGGTACCTCATGCAGGCTGAAAAAGATGCAAATTTTGTTTTCCAAGTGATGTGGTCTCTTTTACTTATGGAAACTCAAGAACATGATATACAGCAAGAAACCATACACAACAGAGAAACTGCACTATGAAATTGAAATGGCTAGTCATCTTATTACTGTAGTTACTCTGAGAGATGTCACCAGCATTGTAAGGCATCATGCTCAAAAATGTTTGGAAACAGGTGGATTACAGTTTGAACACTTATTTAACTTTGCCCTTTTTATTCATCAAAGTGTGTATCCATTTTTTGACCACCCCATTTATAATCAAAACAGTTATGCAATAAATCAAAAGGATATTTTTAAAAGAAATTACTTGTGAGTAGTCAAATTTTTTTAAGTATATATATATTTGCATATAATGTATCTACTAATATATTACTATTGAAATTAAGAGAGTGAAAAATTTCATTCAGATAATATCTAATTTTCGAGACAATTCTTTCTTTTTAATGTGTGTACTTTAAAGTGAAAATTAATTAAAAGAACACACTGCACCAATACTTCAATTTATATTGGAAACTTTAAAAAAAATCATGATCAGAAAATTATAGTAATTCAATATAAAAATTTTTTTAAGTAGCTTGCCTTAATTTATTTTCATTTATATGAAAATAAAGTATGTTCTTATACTTTATAGAAAATTTTCTTACAATATTTTATATATATTTTACAGTATTCACATAGTTTAAAATAAGGTAGTATTTGCTATGCATTGGATAAATCCTTTTTTAAATAATCATGGGCTATCAAAGTACATTTAAACATAAATATGATCTTGAACATCACAATGGTATTTTATACTAAAATATTTGTATATATGTGAACACACCATAATTATGGAACTTAATAGTTATTTTTCTCCTATTTATATATACAAATAAAATATATTGAGTCATGGATAGCTGAATATATATTATATATCTGATAGTTTATTATATTAAGTTTTTTACTGATATTAGATTTCTATTAAAAAATTAACTAAAACAGTGATTAATGATTTTAAAAAACCACAAGATATTTATGTATAAATGCAGTAAATATTTACAAACTAATCAATTTTTATTTTTTGCATTCTTTTCACACGAATAAACAAGTTTTAAGCATTTACTCTTTTAATCCATTTTTATAAATGGAATTAAGTACTCATGTATGTACACACATAAATAAATGGGCTGACAAAAAAACTGACATTTTTAAGCAGTTGCACATGTATTCAGAAAACAAGAAAAAGTTTATGAAACTGTGTTCCTTCAACAAGATTTTAAATAAATGTTAACGCATGTTAACATTAATGATGCGTTAATTTATTAATAGCCCATTAAATCTTAAATTCCTCTCACTTAAAAAAAATGTAAACAATATACACCACAAACTTTTCATAAAAAACACTAATGGAATAAGAACAATTTTATTCAACTGAGAGAGTTATTTTAGGCATATTTACAAAACACATACACAAAGGCATTTCAAACATACAGTTTCATGTTATATTAAAAATACACCATTTCTTAAAAAATGACAGGCAAAGCACAGCAATTCTAGCTGAGTAATCCTTAGATATACATCAGGCAAAAAATAAAAACATTTTAGCTCTTGAGAATTTTCTGAAGATAAAAACTGAGTCTACTACAAGACAATAGAAAACAAGCAAAATATATGGCTCTAAGTTTAAAAAAAAAAAGGTATAAAGTGATTTGTGATAAGAGAATACAAATGGTTTGATCAAGAGATCAATAATTAAGGTAATATTCATAAATACAGGAATGTTTCATATGTTTATATTTATGTTAAAACATTCAATTCATAATCTTCAGTAACTGAAAATAATTATTAGAAATTCACTAAAATATTTTAACTTTTTCCATTAAGTAAGAAATCTAAAAAAGTAAATCATCTGCTACACACAATTTGGCCAACTGAGGCCTCCACATGATGCTGACACAATAATGTACAAAATGACCTGGAAAATAAAAATAATAATAAATAAAGGGATGAAATCATTTTTACATTTTAAACAATTTTTTTTCTTTTTTTGGAATAGCTTGAAAATTAGAATTTAATACATGCTTTTAAACTATAATTAATAATTCCTTAAATAAGAAACATTTATACAGGGCAATTCATAAAGTATACTGTTTCAGTACACTATAATTCAAAAACAATGTAAGATATTATACCTTACATGTAACAGAATTATATGGGACTATTTTAAGTTTTGTTCAAGACAGTTGCACATGTTCTATGTGTGAACCCTAAGTCACATGAGACACATCAAGCTGATTACCCATTTCTGCCTAAGCTCATGTTAAGATATCTGTATCAAATCCATCGAGAGTGGCTCAGTATGCTGGTACAGTTCTGCTAAATTAACAAAAAGGGAAGAAGGAGCTATCACCTTGTCTCTTACAAATCTCCACAAGAAGAAATCACAAGGTGTTAAGTCAGGACCTTTGGGTGCCCATTGAGTGAGTGGCATGTTCTAGACCAATGATTCCCAAAGTGGTCTATATATCAACCCCCACAGATCTATGATGACCTTTAAGGGGGTCCAAGTAAGTGAAAAAATAATTTGGAGGTCTATGACAGTAGCTCATTCAGATTATGATTTAAATCTAAAAAAAAAAATTATCAAATGGAAAAAAGATTTTACCTATTTAACAGATACATTTACTTAATTTAATGAAGTTAATTTGCAGTTACCAAGTTGAAGAATGCTTTGACTATGGTAATTACCACAGTAATAAATGAATTCATTTGATTACATTGAAAAAAAAATGTCAAATTACAAGAGAAACTGGTCAGAATTGACAGTATATATAAAGGAGATCTTAAAGTAAAGTTTAGAAGCAGAAGTCAGCAATTTTGGCTTTAAAATGACATATCTGTTATTTATCCCGAATTATGAAGCATTGTGAGGAAGTTTCTAATTGCTTTTCCTAGTGAAGAGCTTCAGCACAGTTGCAAATCTCTAAAATAAAATAATATATGGGGATATTTTGGGTTAAACCTGACAAGATTGATGCCAAATGTTGAAACTTTGTTATTGAAGCATCAGATTCATCACTCCCATTATATACATTTGCCTATTGATCAGTTATTTTATGTATTATATAATTACATTTTAATTTAATTAACATGTGATTCTAAGTTTTAAAACATATTTCACTACAGTTAGAGATTTGAATCTTTTAAAGCAAGTACCAGCTGTCAAAAAGACATTTAAGTTAATAAAAATTCAATATTAAGTATACAGGGGTCTACTCAAAACTGAAAAACATGGCAAGGGGAGACAAGAAGTTTAGGAACCTCTGTTATGGATCACGGCTCATCCAATCCATAGGTGAGAAAGTTGTTCATTGAGGAAATCTTGCACATATGCCGACCGGTGTGGTGGTGCATCAATTAAAGAGATAACATATTCAAAAAAAGTAACTTCCAATACAGTTTGCTTGTGAAGAAAGAGGGACCCAAACATTTTCTTTCTGGACACTGCACAGAACACATTTGTCTACAGGGAATCTCGCATATGTTGCACCACTTCTGTCAGGGGCAAGACACAAACTTTAAGAGTACATCTACTTTAAAGATTTCTGAGGTAGTGTGTGTCTGACTATTATCGATTTACAGTATCAGAAAAGTGAATACTTCTTTTTGAATCATTCTGTATTTTGGATTACTAAAATATGGGAATTTTATAAAGTTATATATACATATAATAACAGACAATATCAAAAAACAATTAAAGCTGATGATATTTTATTAGTTTAATAAAAAGGGGAGAAATATAGGTCCTTTAAACAAAATAAAGATTCTAATACCTCCCTTTCTCTATCATATCTATTTTTCAAGGCTTAAAAATCAAAGAATCAATGCAGCATAAATTTAAGTTGTAAAGAGAAAAACCCATAATAAATATTGTTAATAATATTTACCTGAATTTATAATGCAGACTACAATTGTATAAAGTAATTTTCTTTTAAAACTATAAATGATGAAACTTTATGCATGCACAATGAAGTAAATCAATCTGCATTAATTAAGCCTAAAGATCATAGCTAGAAGTTAACAGTATATGTAAGAAAAAAAAATTACTTACCAGCATAACAACAATTATAATTACAGTTATTTTTACATTTTTGATACACATAGAACGAGCCAGGTTTTTACTTGTTTTTCTAAAAGTCACAGACTAAAAAAATTAAAAATGCATACATTAATATAAAGAAACGATTTCAAAACACAATACTAAAATGCAATATGAAATTTTTAGAAGACATTAATAATATTAATAGAGTTAAATACTTAAATAAATGTTAAGGATCCTATAAAAGTTTTATTCTTCAAACTAGAGCTACGGGAGTCAGAAATAAAACAAATAAAAGCATTTTTCTAATAGCGGAAAGTATTTTTCAATTCTTACTATTATTTCACTCTCTCCGTATATATATTTATATATATGTAAAGATAATAAAATTAGATTTAAAATTAAATTCCCTATATAACGCATAACTTTTTTCCATCACATCTTCAAGTATTAAATTAATCATCCAATTATTTCTCCAAAACAGATGACCCAACCTCAAAACACTTTTCAGATCATTTTTTTTTTCATAGTCTATATATCAGCATTAACTTTCAAGTACAACTCATAAAATTAGAGATGCTTCACACATCTGGGCGTAAGTGGTAAAAGCACTTAGATTTTACTTTGGCATTCTTTTTCTCTCAGCGACAGTATATGTAGATAGCTCGCTGAATAAAGACCGTTTTTAAAAATTAAGATTGGTTCTGACTTGAAACATGTCATATATATATAAATATTGTTCAAATTTTCAATCGTTAATAAAATACTCTTCCATGCATTCAAGTTCAAATACATATTTTTAAACTTGGCATTTGATGTTAATACAGTTTTTTCAAATATAAATTCATTAATTATATAAAAAAAAATGAATTTAAATAGTAAACAAAAATAATAGTCCAACACCATATATAGAAAGGAAAATTGTTTGTTGTGTCCCTGTAGCGCAATGGATAGCGCGTTGGACTTCTAATCGTTTGAATCCCACTTGGGATGGCCTGATTTCTGAGAATGTGATTTCTTTTTCACTATATTATTTTATTAGAATAATTAAATTTAGTTAATGAATAAATAGTATCAAACAAACAAAAAAACCAGTCCAGCACCATATATAGAAAGGAGAATGGAAAATCAATTTCTATTTTGTCACTTAATATTGTGATTCTTTCATATTTATATACATATTTATGTTAATTGTAATAATTTAATAAAAAGTCACTAAAATAAAATATTTCTTCGTTGACCAAAGTAAGAATTTACTTAATTTTTTTTTTATATATTACTTGTTACTAGTAATGGCATCAAAATCTGTAATTGTTAATGATACCATTTTTGTAGGAATTTAATCTGTGAAAGAATTTAACCATCTTAGCTAATTTCTCAGTTACTTAATACAGTTCATTTGTAAAACCAGTAAAAAAAAAAAAGAAATTGGCCTATTCTGATTAAAAGAATACATAAAATCTCTATTTCTAAAGAAAGGAAGTGATTAATGATTTCCACATACAAAATCTCATTAAGCACAATTTCATATCATTTAACTGTTATTCACAATTTTGAAGTATAATAATTTGTATATACAAGGAAAAAAATTGTTCAACAACAAAAAAACATTAAAATACATAAATAATAAAAATTTTAAAAAATAAGAATGATATGCTGTGATGAACTAATTTATACTTCCAATGACATTTGAAATGATTAAAAAGATTTTTTTTTAAAGCTAACTCATGAATTTATTCCCTTGTCATTTAAAAACATTACAATATTTTACTTTCCTTTTCCCTTTGATATCAAAAATCGTGACTGGTATTAAATCAATAGAAAAAATTTTTTATTTCATTTATGACAAAAAATTATAAAATTTTAATACAGTAGAAAATAATGGATAAATAAAGCTACAATTGTAATGTAATAAAAATCTACATCTATTTATGAGCAAAAAAATTATTTACAGGTTATTTAAAACAACATCTTGTCCATTCAAGTAAAGTTTATTATATAACACAAATAATCAGTTTTGAAATTATCAGAATTACATACTCTAAACCTTAACATGGAACCTCAAAAATTAAGCATCAAATTTCACATATATAATTTAACTATAACTGATTTAAACAAGACCAACTATTAGCTACTTAAAAAAAACTATTAAAAACTTCAGTTTAATTACTTTAAGTAACATATGCAATGTATTCAATATCAAATTCTGTATTAAATTCAATAATTGTAAAATAATTATTTACATACACATATATACATAAATAAAGTAATTAAAAATGTTTCACAATACACCTTATTCCTAGAAGAATTTACAATAATAAACAATCACAGTTAATATATATGAAATTTAAAAATATATATAATCATGAAATTTTAAAAAAAATTACATACTGCAGAAGTAAGGTTTTCAGTCTTATCCACAAGTAATTCCAGTCTTTCACCTCTATTAGCAACAGAATCTATAAAAGACAAACAAATGTATAAACCCCAAGCCAAAAATACTTTGAAACAATACAATAAACATATTTATAGAACAAGGAGATGAATTAGTATAGATGTGATGTTTCACTTGAGATACACAATGCATATTTTTTTTATTTTAGCCAGCCTTGGTAATCCCCATATACAAAATGTCATTAATCACATCATTATGTAACAAACCTTTTAGTACAACTTTCATTGATTCATTTTAACAGCTTTTTTTTAAACACCATTATTGATACCTGTATTATTTATCTACAAAACTTACAATATTTGATTTAACAATAAAATTGCAATCATTCATTTTAATCTACTCCTTTTCAAAATATATATAAAATATAAATCAATATTCCCTTTCCCAATTTTAAGGTACATATACCAACAATTATGCTCATATCATTGGCCTAAGGTTTATGGATTGATAAGTTAGTTCAGAAAAGGATTAAATACAAACTTAAGTATTAAAAATAAATTCTCAAAGTTTAGGATTATTACCATGATTTTATTAACTCGATTTCTTGTTTGTAAGGGTGGAATTTTGTAATTGATTTTAAGCTAATTTCCTGATGAGCCAGACTTGAAATTTGAACCATAGCACAGAAGTGGATTACAATGCATGAAAATGTGAAAAAAGAAGTTACCCAGGCTTCCAAACAGGCAGGCCCCAATTCTGACACGGGTCCTACAATTCTAGAACTTACATGAATTTATACGAACAAAGACCACCTGCTGATAGCACAGGTCAAGTTGTGTCCACATATTCAATTTCGTGGCTCTGGGGTCAAACAGGAGCCCCTAGGTTACAATGTTTTTATTGACTAGCTTTCTTGTAAGTCTGTTCAGGTGGAATTTTGTAATTGATTTTAAAATTTTGATTTGGATAGAGCAATCCGCATATACCCAACTTGTGCACAAGTTGATGCACACATCACAGCTGTCCTTGACTGATATCAAGCCAAAGAAGCGCGAGTTTTCAAAATTCGGTCTCAGGATGCTCCGATGAATGCAACAAGAAATGCGGATAATGTAATGATGGACAACATTGTATCAGGTGATATCAACAAGACTGGAGGGTTACAAAAAGAGTTAGAAATTTTCAATGGAGCAAGAGTGATGCTTTGCTTGAATATTAATAAAGAACAAGGACTTGTAAATGGTGCAATGGGTATTATAACTGAAATTGTTTGGCCCTTATTTCACCATGATTAGATCTACGATACTGACATTTTGTCTGTTCGGATCGACTTTGCTAAAGATGGAATTCATTTGTGTTGATCAAGTCAAAATAAATACAGTTTTCAGCACTTAAAAACTATGAAATAATCGAGTGAATACCACTAATACTATGCTAGACCACACAGTCCATAAAATGCAAGGATGTACAGTGGACCATGCTGTTGTATACCACAGACCTGCATTATTTGCTAAAGGACAAGCATATGTCACGTTAAGCCGTGTCAGATCATTGGATAGATTGAGAATAGTGGAGCTCAAAACTCACAGACAAGACATCCTGCATTAAAAATGCAATGAAGGAGACGGAACATATGTGACAATTAAGATCTCAAGCATCATAAATAGAGTCATATTTAAAATTTTAACAAACGGATTTGACATTGATTGTTTTTTATATTTGAATATGAGTTCTATAAAAAATTATTTTTGCTTGCTTCATTATTTTATTTTTAAAATAATAATTGAAGAGTTTGATGTATTATTGGTAAGAGTAGATATGACAGTTTTCTATTTCAGATATACCCAGAAGAAATTGAAATTTATCGCATGTCTCTAATTACATCATCAAAGTATTTAAATTCAATTCAAAAATTTTATTCACATAATCCTAAAAAGCAGAAAATAATAACAAAGTAAAAAAAAATTTAATGTACCATATTTTTATAATGGACTAAAAAGTATAAAATAATTTCTCTAATCCTTATGACAGATAACATACGGATTTCGGACTTTTCTAAATTATCCTGAAAATTCATACTTGGCAACTTTTGACAGCTATCAAAATACTTGTAAGATTGAAAATGAAAAACATGGGGCACATGCAATACATAATTACATATAACAAGTGTAGAGAGTAGCTATTAAGAAAAAAAGAACTTAATTATTGGTTTACATTATTTAGGGAGCAATAAAATTGTTAGTTGTGTTATCAATGCATCAATTATCTGCTGCATGTGCCCTATGTTTTTCATTTCCAATCTTACAAGTATTTTAATAGCAATTAAAAGTTGCCAAGTAAGAATTTTCAGGATAATTCAGAAAAGTTAGAAATCTGTATATATGGTTTTATCCTTCATAAGGGTTAGAGAAATTATTTTATACTTTTTAGTCTGTAATAAAAGCATGGTACATTAAAAAAAAATTTTTACTTTGTTATTTGTATTAATTATATGCCACAATTGAGACATTTAATAGCAGACATTCAAAAAATGAACATGAATAATTACTAAATTGTAGGGAAGAAACACATTTGTAAATGCTTCTTTTTGGTAACAATTCCAAAATAATTTAAACTGCAGAAAATTATTATATTGAATTAAAATATAACAACGCAAGACTTAGAGTAAAACAATTTCCCAGTACAGAAATTGTTTAACCAACTTGATGCTTAACCAAAGAAAATAACAAAAATATAAAATCTTGCACAACTAAATGTAATTTTTTAAAACCTTAATGACTTCAATGTATGTAAACAATCAAGAATAACCTAAAGAAAAATGTATTGTTTATTTTTGCACAGTAAAACAAACACTATTAATTTTCATATTCAAACATAAGATGAACAGTCACATATAAAACTTCTAATTGAATACATATGTATAATTTACGCATCTACTTACAAGTATTTTCTCTTGTATGTTTTCATGCAATACAAATGCATCAAAAAAGTTACAGGAAACATTTTGCAAAGAATATTATTGATAAGTATAAATGAGGTTCCCATATGATAAAGATGCAATTAAAATGGTAGATGAAAAACAAACTGGTTAATGTACAAGAAGTATAGAAAAGATGCCTAATAAAAAACTTTAAGAATAAAAAAATTGAATTCTGGAAATAACGTCTGCAAATTCTAGCAAACAAAGGACAAATGATGATTCTGTTTAATGCAATTTCTTCATCAGCAAAATGTATTGATTGTTGCATTTCAAAAGAACATAGGCTATTAGCAATAGACTTCATAATTTTGAACCATGATTAAGTGATTAAGGCTACATTTGAATTAAACTGTGATACCCAGATTTCCACACCATACCAACATGAGAACTCTTTCAGCTTCAACAAACTTAATGTGCATCAGACCTTTTATAATATAAGTCCAAGTTTCTAGCTGTCTTTAACAAAACTAGATTTTTTAAAATCAAATTCATTTATTAAAATACAAGGCATGTCCCTTTAAAATAAATTAAACTTGCTCAGTATAAAATCACCTTACCAATGTTTTGAACCATAATTTCTGTCAATTCATCAATTTCTCCTTGAACTCTGGATAATTTGTCAACATCTTTGCTTTCAGAGAAATGTTTCTAATAAAAACAAAATTCCTTTTCAGACATCAAAGACAGTTTACAAGCAATATAACACTCAATATAAATTTACACTAAATCATGTCAGATTTTTTTAAAAAAAAAGGAAATTAAATACAAATGGGTAAAATAAATATTAATATTACAATCTAAAACAATATAAAATTTTATTTGGTTCCATTAACTATATATTCCATGGCTGTACTGATTGGTAAAATTTCAATTCTAATGGATAGCATATTTAAAATAAATAATTCATTTAATGTTTTCACAGATTATTTATATACATCTCCATAGATTTTAATACATTACAAGACTTATATTTTCCCACACATCCTTAGAAGAAAACACCATGTAATAATAAATTCAATAATACATTCTATAGTGTATTTTTTATGAAATCTATAATCACATTTTGCCATTTGCTGTCAACATTTAAATAAAGAGAATATTAAATGCAAAATGAATTATTGAAATGTTTATATTTTTAAGAAACTTTTTATGTACTTTGTCATAAAAAATATCTTCAAAAGAAATGTAAAAATAAATTTACTGTTAATCAATAATACAAATAAACATTAAACGCGTGTTACGAATTTTGTGTAATGAATACTTAAAATAGTGTAAATAATTTATATATGGATGTGCAATACATTAATATTACTTTGTTGTATTTATTTAATGCCAGAATTGTAATAATTGCAAGCAATGATGTCCCTTCCATTATTGTGGTGATTCAATGGAAATGTTGGCGATAGAGCCAAATTGGCATAATTTGGGCGAACATTTTGATGACTTGGCAATATGGATGCTTCTGGAAATTATTGGAGAAATCTATTAAAATCATGATCTATAACATAAGCAGATCTTTTGAGAAAGATCCATGTAGATTATAAACCAAGAGCCACTGCTGAAGATGAGTGAGCATTGTTTTGATTGTGTAAGTATCGAATAGTGATTAGTTGCTACAATCAAGCGAGTGTTTGCAAATAATCTTAAACATTACGTGTCTGTATTTTTAGACACGGATAGTTGTGTCTAAATGCTGTAGAAAGTGGAAAATCTTCTGGGATTTATTAGGCAAATTTTAGTGCTGTATCTTGTATTTCAAGAATTGTTTTTTTATAATTTCCATTGCTCCTGTCTTGCTCTTTGAGACTGATAGCACAAAATCCTCGAACTTTGATCTCTGATCAATAATTTTAAGAAATTTTTTTTATGTACTTAGTTATAAAAAAATATTTTTAAAAGAAAATAATAATAAATTCACTATTAATCAATAATACAAATTAACACTAAAAACTTTTAAATATTGATTCAATTTGTTTCTAAAGTGAAGGATAAGTATGAACACATTCAGTTTTTAACCAAGTATAATAAAAATAGTATTAGTTATGAGAGTTTGTTAATACATCTTTTGTTAAGCTTAACAAAGAAACAAATTTTTCTTGAGAAAAGTAGGATTACGTTTTTCTTACCATTTGAGATGCCAAAATCCTGGAAAATTCGCTGTTCATTGCATAAGGTAATGCTGTTTGAGCTCTTGCTCCATATGCATTCTTAAACCTAAATAATATATTTATATTTTTAAAGATAAATGACACTACAGACAAGTAAAAAATAAGAAACAAAGTTAATTATGCAAAATATATAATTTAAGATCTTTTTTAAAGAAAATCTTTATTAAAAGTTTCATATAGAAACATCCATAATCTTTATATATATATATATATATAACAGAATACAAAAACACAACACCATTTTCTTTTTTCTTCTTACATTCCTGAAAATGAATCAGTAGCAAGGATTGCACAGAAAATTTCCTAGTACATGGGTATGTTACAGTTTCTGTTACTTAATACCCATGTTAAAATTAAAAAAAGAGCATTTGATAAAAAAGTAAGACTTAAAAGATTTTAATGGGTATTTAGTGACTTTATGATTCATTTATAATAGAAATTAATTAAAGGTATGACAAACTAATCTTTGCTTTGTCACATTTATTTCACACAAATTTTAGCACGATGTCAACATTGAATTTAATAATCATTTTTTAACAAAATTTTAACAGAAATAAGAGGATTACATAGCGTCTCAGAAAATTAAGACATTCTTCAGGTTATATAGGGATTAGAAATTTTAATAGCTTTTAGTAAAAATAGCTTTTCAAAAAACAGTAATTTGAAATACATTGCAATTAGTCATTTATACATTCCAAAAAAATTTGAAGATAATTCTATATTTGTTACAAATAAAGAAATAACAGAAACCATTTAAAAAATTAACTCATGAAAAAAAAAAAAAAAAACCTTCATTCCTTTTCTTCAGAAAATGCTTATATAAGAATCAAGAGTTTATTTTTCAAAAACTTTGTCTCATTTTAATTTAAATACTTTACAAAAAATTAATAGGATATATTTGATGTAGAAAATATGACTTTACTAAACAAGTTGTAGAAAAACTTGTTCCTTACAGAATTTAAAAGTCAAATCATAATGAGCACCTTTAAATAAAATGGACAAATTTCAAAGAATGTTACAATCATTTGAAAAAATAAATACCTTAATATTAAATTCTTACAATTTATTCAGAGAAATTAAATGAAAATTTTATATTTATGTTAGATCAATGTATATGCATTATGTATATGAGAGTTACATTAAAGAAGCATTATAGAGTAATACAAGGGCTATTGATGATGGACCTCATAATTTTGTACCTCGGTCAAATGATAAGGGACATCTGAACTGACACCCCCTCTCCAAACTACACCACCACACCAACAGGAGGTCATTGAGCCTTGAAAAATTTAATATGCATTGGCCCCCTTTACACCGTGGGTCAATATATATATTTTTTGAAGCCACAGAAGATTTTTTTTTGTGTGACTGCAAAAATATACTTAAAGCTCAATGAAATTCAATAAGTATATTAAACTATAAGTGTTTTTACGGTTGAAGAAATTAGAACTTTCCTAGCTAAATCACATAATGCTTAAAAAGTTGAAGCAACAAATATGTTTTTAAAAAGGGTTATTTTATAAAGTTAAAATTGTAATGTATCTTAGAGAATATTTTTTATGTATAAATTAAATAATTATGTAATAAAAGTTATAAATAGATAAGAAATTAATAGATTGCTTGGATAAATGTAATAAAGATACATATAAAATTGATTTCCCCATGTGATGAGCCAGAAGATTCATTCACTTACACATATGAAATAAGAATTTTCTTTAAAAAGAATAAAATTAAAAAATGTACATGGTTGAAGAAACAAAACCCTACCTAAAACAATGCATGAGATAAATAACAGAGAAGCAATGACAGTACAAAATTATTTTGTAAAATAAATTATTAATACCAAAATAAAAATTTGGAAAAGAAAACCCTCCAAAACAGTTGAAAAATTTACCTTTCTTTAAAACTGAAAAAGAAAGAAAAATAAAATTAAAAAAAGGAGTAAAAAGAATGGAAAGGGGAAAATAAAATATCTAAAATGTAATTTTAACAAAAAGTTTAAGAGATTTTAAAAAAAAATTAAATTGTTTAATACTTATCTAACATAACTCACACACACACATTTTCCTATAACTTACTATTTGTTACTCACCATATAAACAAACTTTTGATCCTAACTATTATTTCAATAAAAGCTTTACTAGATTTTTCATTTTTAGATAAGTACTTTCTAAATGATTGTTTATTATTATAACTAGTCTGTAATTAAATAAGTGATATTTGAAATCAGCTCTTAGTGATTTTCGTCAGATAAATAACATCTAAACAGAAGTTTTAAAAGAAATCAATTAAAAAATGTCCTGTACCTTTTTCCTTAATGTAGATATTTTTCAAGTATAAATGTCTATTATTTTATGAAAGGAAAAATAAAATCTCAAAATGTATTTGTATGAATCGCATTTCTATTTTGGAATGGAAAAAAAATAAAACATATTCAACTAGAATAATATTTGTTATCCAAATGTTTACCAGGAAACAGAAGTTCATATAATGCGATTTTATTCAAATTTCACTCTTTTCTACATACAAAGGTTTCTTCTTTATTGCTTTTTAAAAAATAATAAATGCACAGTTTTATGTGTAAGCCTCTTAACTGCTGTGGGCAAATTTATTCATCTTTTCAAATTACAAATCTCTGCATTGCACGGAGAGCTATTGGTAAAACTATTCCAAAGTCTTCAGAATGCAATATTATAACCTAGAAAGTGTCCATGAAGAATTTTCTTATTTTAGAGAAGGACTTATTTATTTGTACCTTCTCTTTCCCTACAATATACCACATAACTGTGCATGTCTGAGAAAAATTATGGCACCAAGGAGTGAATTGCGCAACTTTTCTTCAGCACAGTTAAGGCTTAAATATAAAGTGGTAGTTAGAATAAATGCCACCAATATGGCTTTTATAAACACACACTAAAACTTATGCAAGGCTATGGAGTAATGTTTTCAAAAAGCATACAATTAAAATCATGAATGCAAACATATTTAAAATTCTTTGAAACAATACATATCAGGGTTAACCCTTTGTGTTGCACTATACTTTAAAGTTGAAACTTCAAGAAGAAAAAAAATTGGTAGTGGGAGGGGGCAATCAGTATAGGCCTGAAGGGGTAAATTTTTGTAAGAATTGCATACACCATTTTGATTCTGTGGGTGTTCCATGAGCTGGAACATCAAAATGCAAGAGCTCTGAATAATGTGTCTAGGTAAGCATTGCAGGAAAGCTCATAAATGAGTAGAAATTTCTACATACGAGTAAATAGACGCTTAATTATACCTGTACAGTATATTTAGTATGATCCAGATTGCTTTATGTTTGTAATATGCCTATGTGTTTCAAAGTGCAATATAAATTGGATTAACTTTCAAGACTGCTTCTACAATTCCATAAAATATGATCAACCTTGCCATAATCACTTTCAATGGCCACGCCCATCCTTTGGTTCGCTACATTAATATCATCCACTCACCACATACTACAGTTATATTTACTAATCACCAGAATTATAGAAGTATTTCATATATATATAAAGGTCCCTAATAAATCCTGAATTAAAAAAATCATTCCTGTAATACATAAATAAAGTACATTTTTTCCTCACCAATGTTCAATTCCTTATAGTAGAGAGACAATACAATACTAGATGTTAACTTATAAGTTTTTTCATAGTAACAATAATGGAGAGAAGTTATTTCATCCACCACTTTTTTCCCTGCTTTTCTTTGTTTACCTGTTAGGATTCATGTATATTTGTGAAGTATGACATGAGGTGCATAATCAGATAAGCCTTTCTGAATAAAAGCAAATAAAAATGTTTTCCTTTCATTACAATGTTCAATGAACTAATAGATACTTTGAAATGTTTATTTTTAAGGAATAATATTAACATGCTTGATTTTCAAAACAATATCTAAACAATGCAAAGATAGGTTTTGCAGGCCACTTTTATTATAAGTTACAAAGTTTAATAACAAGACTCTGACAGAATTCAATATTGCAAAATATTTCTTCAACTTTGCTTCATGAATAAATGAGAAACATCTTCATTTGAACTTCAAAACACAGTCTTATTATTCAAACTTTGTATTATTGAACATGTTTTTATGTCAATGCTACGTGTATTTTCCTTAATGTTAACAATTTTATGAATCATCAGAGCATTCTAAAAGTTTATATCACTAGTAAAAGATTATTTCTAATAAATCTTTAAATGAGCAAGCAGAACAATTTTTTTTATATTAAGTATATAATGATTGGATAACAAGTTATATGTAACTTGGAATTATTCCATTTATATGGCATTATTAATATCTGCAAAATTAGCAATAATTTGAATTGATTATGCTTTAAGAATAATTAAAAATTTTAAATATTCGAACTGCTTGGTGTGGTATTTAATTTCCAAGTTTCACTTTAACTATTTGTTACAATAATTTAAAAGCTTTACTTTTATCATCCCAACTACTTATACTAATCATAAATATTGAGACAATGATTAATCTTAATTTGATTAGATAAATGGTTAAAGTGTAAGATAGATGGCCCCTTGGTGAAGCCGATTTTTGACGACCAGATTTGGTATGTATGTATGAATATGTAGTGATAGGTGTTCCAAGAGTAATGAAGCAAAGTGAATTCCTTTTGGCATTTAAATAATCATTTTTAAATCCAAGGGGCCACCTATTTTATACTTTAACTGCTATATTATTTCAACATGAAATTTTTTATATGACAAAGGCACACATTTCAATTTTTTTTATCAATGAAAAAATAACTGCATATCCATTCAGTACCAGGTGTGAAAGAATTCCCAAATTTTTTAATAGCTATTCTTGGACTTTTAAACAAGGACATCTGAAATCACAGAAACATTTCCTTTCTAATAAAATATATGTTCTTACCTTCTTTTAATTTCATTCAAAAAACTAAAAGCATGAGCTCTGTCAAAATCCTAAAAAGAAAAAAAGATTTTAGCCAAAAGTACAATTAATATAGTATTTAAACATAAAATTTCAACTTGAGATTTACAAGAAATGAAAAATTGATATTTTATAAAATGCCATTCTCCAATCCTTAACTGTACAGAAAAGTATATGGAGTTAAACTAGTAGGAAAAAACATGCTGTTGTAGTTGTAAAAAGAAGTACAAAAGAAAATGAAACTTCATGTGGAGTATCTTAAGATTACTTTTTAATAAATAAGAAAAATATCTCAACAATTTCCATTAAAATTATTAATAAATAGATGAAATATGACTCATTTTAGATTCAAATGGCATACTTTTGCCAAATTTACCTAAGATAAGTTCCATATTATCAAGAATGCAAGTTCATTATTTGTCAGAAACTAACAAGTAGTAAACAAAATTGTTTACATAAACTAAAAGACAAACTGATATAGCAATCTATGTAGAATGTTTATGATAAGAATATATATCTGAAGATCTATTAATAACAAACCTTTGACATTGTTTTATTCAAAAACTTTATTCAATAAGAAAAGTATTTATGATGTATAAAATAAATATTAATTGAAGATATAATGACTTATGGAATTCAGTAAAGGAATTAACAAATCATATTACTTAATGAATTAAATTCTAACCAATTCAAAATGTGAAAATGAAACAAGAAAGTGAAAAAGGATAATAAAATTTTTCCAATCTTTTATTTTATATATCAATGAAAAATAAGCAATCTATTTATCAAATACTTACATCATCTGTTATGCAAAGATAAATAATTTCATCTTCATAGATATAATGGAACAGATAGCTATGAAAAATACACAAGCAAAATTTTAATCTTAATATCAAACAATTCATTACATTTTACAAAAATTTACAATATTACTACTAATAAATAAAAATAGAAAAAACTCAATGCTGAAAAAAATTCAAATAAATTTTGAAATACCTTCCATGTGAATATGTTAGTTTTGGTTGGTCAGGTGATATCTTAGATATGATCTGTTCAGTAACTTCAGAAAAATTCCCTGCACATCTTGCATATTTAGCTAATACAGTGCTTCCATGAGCAACAACAGAATACAGAATAGGCATTTTCTATTTCAAAAGAAACAGGTTTAAAGAAAAAAAATTTTATTTAATTTTTAAAATATTAAAGTATTTTGAATGCTTAAATAAAAAAGAAATATAAATAAATTTTCAATAAGAAATTGTAATTGAAAACAGTTGTATATTCAATACATTTTTTATGTGCACACACGTTTTAGACCCTTAAATTATATATAAATGAATTTTACAAATATCAACTATAATACTATCTAACACTTCAGTTAATAAGAAAAATTCACCAGTAATTTATGTCTTCTGTTACATCTGGATATTACCATGAATGAGTAATTATAAACTTGGCATAGACACACCAAATTCATAGTCTTCCAAAATCGTCCCTCTTCCTCCCCACAATACATTTTTATAAATTTAAGTATTGAGGGGAAAATGACAGCACATCAAAATTTCAGATTCTTTCCCAATCAAGATTCATTCTTGTAAATTCAAATATCAAAGAAAGAAAGAAAATAATTGTGCCTCAATTTTTTTTAAACACTTATGTATATTAACCTGTAAATATATATATCAAAGACAAATTTTAACTTTTAATTGTGATGTGAAAATAATTCACCTAAAAGGTATCTAAAAATACAGATACTTATGTATTAACATCACTGCAGCCAAATTTGCCTCACATGAACCATGCCTCCTTCCACCAAAATCTGATTGATTAGGGGTTTTTTCAAATAAGGCATGATTCCAGTGGCATAACCTACACCCGCACAACCCCCGAGTGCTAGGATTTTAAAAGGGCCCAAAGTCTGACTAATTGCAATTATGTAGACTTATTTTTTCAAAATTAAAGGCAAACCTGACTTTTAAGGGTGGCCGTAATATTCTTTGTTATGCCACTGAGTGAATCCCGTGGTTTAAACTTAGTTGCAGTGACATTAATACTCAAGTACCAAAATTTATCTTTAAGAGACAGAATAAGTTTTATTTCATCTATCAAGATATATCAATCAAAACAGAATGGATAACAAAACAAGTATTTATATGTTAGTAAAATACAACTAAGAATTCACGAGATATGTCAATTTTGAAAATAATTCCAAAAATATTACTTTAAAATTTCCTCACATTTTTACCTTATTACATTTTCACATTAAAAATATGTAAGATAAAAGTAATAGGTTTGTCTAAACACATTAAGTTAGTACATAAAGCTTTTCACAATATGCAAATATTTTACTCACATAAAAATTCAATTTCTTAAGATATAAAAAAGTTCAATTTAAATTACTTATCAAATAAAATTTTAAGAAGATTTTGAAAAAACTACAAAACCTGTGTAAATAAAATAATTATGTACCAGTATATGGCTTCAGAACTGCAAGATGAGTCAGTTTTTATCATGCTATCAATTTTTCTTTTTACAACATAGCTGTGGCATATAGTCATTGATTTACTATTATTTGTAACACTTTCATAAAATGATAATATATATGTTAGTTTAAATTCAGTGGCATAACGTACACCCCTGCAACCCCTACAATGTGGGAGGGGAGAGCTCAGGGTTCTAGGGAGCATAAAGCCTGACTGCCCCCAAGTACCTACCCTTTGCAAATTCCAACTTGGGAGCCCGAAATCTAATTTTGCAGGGGGCCCAAATGTTCTTCATTACAACACTATTTAAATTAGTAGTACCAGATGCAATGTAGGGAACAGAACATATGTAAAGCGAAAGTATAAAGCAAATATTTATTAAAATAAAAGCATTTGAAAAGTTATTGGTTCAAAAATATTTAATACATGGTTCCTCTTTACTCATTAAAAAGACTTTTTAAATTCAAGAAAGAAAATAATTTAAATACAATTCAGTTTTAGGATATGGTAATATATAAGACAATTACAATAACATAAGAGTTGTCTATAGTTGTGGAATGTCAACTTTTAGGATAAAGACCAGAGAAAAAAAATTGTCTGTTTGAGCAGGCAAATTTCAAAACAGCTTGGATATGACGAATAGTATTCTGGTAATTTATGGTAATTTTTATCGAGTTTTACCCCTCAGATTAAGGCTAAACTCCAAATAACAAAAATATTACATCCAAAGTATAGGTACACATAAATTTCCATATGTTACTATGCTGTATATATGAAATCTATCAAAACTTGATCTTTTTAGGAAGTATATAAAATAATTTAATAATCAAATAAAACATTTTCAAATGATCAAGCTTTTTATAAGGAATTTTACAGATGCTTGACTCATCTTGACATGATCTTCAGTAAAGTTATTTGATTTTGAAAGAAAATTTGCTTTGCTTTCAAAATGGAGTAAATAAACAGATAAAAGTTGATAACATAGAGCATGTTAAAGTCCTACAGAATATTTTGAGCTGTATTCATACAGGGACATATGGTACAAGTGTAAAATCAAAAATATGAAAAATGTCACTATTTCTGCCAAATTTACACCAATTAATATACATTTGCTGAATACTGCATCAATTGATGACATTTTTCTGGTTTGGAGAGAATGTGCACATCAGTGGCCAATTCTCTTAATTTTAACAAATTTCAAATATTTTATTAATTAAGAATAAATTATAGATATCTTACTTAAAATATTTTAGTTAATGTATATATCTATAAATAAAACTGCTCTATGATTTTGTACAGTGCTGGCTTAAGTTGCACAATGTAAAAAGATTTTTGTTGACAGTAAAAGACAAGTTTTTTTTTTTTGGTTTACACATTACAACACTGCAAATTAAAAATTATATTAGTAATTTTTTTCTTTAAAAAAAAAAACTGTTAACTGTCAATGGTATACAAGATTCTTCATGCCCTCTTATCAACAAAAAATTTGTTATCTGTTACAACCCTAATCTTCCCTTTAATCAAATTGTTTATATATATATTATTGTGTGTGTGAATGTATATTCTTTCAAGTCAGTTTTTTGAAAAATGCTACATTGAAAGAAAAAAAAATTAACTAAAAATTATATATTTAACTATTAAGTATACTTTTGTTAGATAAGAATATTTTAGTTAAGTATTAATTTAAGTTAGAAAAAATGTTTCTATAGATATTTCTCATGAATTTAAAGACTGTCAAAAATCATTTAAAAGAAAATTCCATTTCCTAATTAAAGCTGATTACTTTCTTATACATAGACAATTGAAATATAATACTGAAAATCCTACATTTGTACATTTCCACCAGCTAAGATAATTTTAATTAAATGTCAATCAAATTGAATTATTTAATGTTTTCGAATAACCATACATAAAAATAACATGCAATTTATCACTATTTAGTTGTTAAACTGTCATTTCAGAAAAAAAAAATAATAATAATTTTACATTGTCTGTGAATTTTGCAAATTTTTATACCTTTCAGTCACAAAAAAAAATTGAAAAAAAAAATATTTAAAAATAAATACTTTATTTGTTTACACCATGTGACAGAAGTTACGCAAATATTTTACAACATTATAATGTTGCTTAAAAAATGTATCATATTATCATACAAATTTACTTTACATTTAATTTTAGAACTAGTTTGATACTGTTAGGTAAATCTAATTAATGTCAAATAAAATTTTTATCGTATGTAAACACAAAAATGATAACTTACCTCCTTAAAATGTGCACACTATATAACAAATTAGACAGGAAAATTTTAAAACATACTATGATTTTAAACTAGGAAAATGTGTGACTAATAAGAGGAAGCACACTGTTTACACAATATACCCTAAAGCGCAGGAGAAAATTTATTTTCACTTCTCAATCACAAGTGACAGTGAATAAGAACAATTGCGCTAGTAGCTATTGCCAACTTTTAAATCTAAATGTTCAAGAAATAAAAAATTTGTGGTTCAGCTAAAGTAACTAAGGAAAATTCAAGATATCAAGATATTTACTGAATATTCACAATTATAATAACGCATAACTCAAACAGAAATTCTCTAAATGATATTCAGGCAAAGGATTCATTTGATAATTTCACACATTTTTTCTAACGTAGCTTTCTAAAGCAACTTAAGAATCCCAGGCAATGGAGCTGGTAATTTTGTATTTCGTTTAAGACAAGAACGACACCTAAGGGTCACCCTACTCTTTTAATTTCCCCACCACATCAATGGGGAAGAATTAGAGCCTTTAAGGATTTAATATGCATAAGACCCTCTTTTTTCCTAATGGGATGCATATTGGCAGCTAGGCCTTTGCAGACATAGCAAGCCCCAAACGTGAGAGCCATTTCATGGTGACACCCTCTAGTGCTGGTTCATACTACCAAATTTTATCGCTTCAATTAATTTCAGTTCAATCTCTCGTCGGATGCAAAATATTACAGATTTAAATTTTCCGAGAGTACCAGAACCAAATTGATACTCAAGGGATCTTTTACATGCCACATAACACCTATCTAGATCTCTTACATGCCAATAATATGACATGCGTGCCTTCAAATTTGCACAACTATAAAATCCATCGACTCTAGCCAGGATCGAACGCCCCCCACCTCAGCTTAGGCTTACGATGTGGGCACGCTACCTCAAAGACACCGAGCCGACCCTCAGACCCTCTACAAAAGGGGTGTCAAACCAGTTGGTCAAACACTCGGTCCACAACGAACACTTTTTGTGGCCCGGCCAACATATCGGCCCACAATAATGTTTAACAAATAAAAAACTTCTTCCGAAATAGAAAAAAATATTAGCGGAGAAGAGATGTCAGTGCCAGGACGTAAGCATTAATTTTATTTAATTTTATTTATTTATTTATTGTTCTTTTATATATGTTTATTGTAATGTATTATTCGAAATAATTCTACATTTCTTTTAATTTTGATTTTTTTCGGCCCACCTAGAATTAAATTTTGTTTGTTTGGCCTTTGGAAGTTAGCCTTTGAGTTTGACACCCTTGCTCTACACGGTGGGTAAGTGACATCATTTTCGTAACCATGATCACTCAGCTATCCAGGCTACTTCGAACAAAAGGAATTAGTTCCTTCTTTACTGTAATTATTCAATATTTTATTTAGGGTCGATCCTAGGGTGTCGGCCGCCCTCGTGTAAAGGCCTAATGTGCCGCCCCTCTAGAGAATTTTTCATATTTTGACTTATATTTAATACTTATATATTTAATAACTTATAAATACTCACATATTTACTAATTATAATACTCGCATATTTACTTATTTATTATATTACTTATATATTTAATTACTTTCTGCAATACTTATATATTTAATTACTTATTATAATACTTACATATTTACTTATTATATTACATTTATATAGCCCATTCTATAATTACGCTTCTAAGTTTAATGTCTTACCAACAACTCACGGCGTTCAGCATTTCAGCTTCCTTCCTCCTTCTTCCTCGCGATTACAAAACCTTCACTATATATCTACTAACTAATCTGCATATCACGGTTTCTTCTTGAGAGGATTGGCTATGAAATAATTCAATGCTGGCCCCAAAGATTCCTCAAGAGGATTAATAGGAAAAACGCGATAAAGCCCCGTCACAGTAGTATTCCTAAAAACTCTTCTAAAATATATACCTTACCATCAGTAGTGCTCACAAATCTAATAACAAACTTTATTTGTTCTTTGTGACTAATATCTGGTGTTGAGTCAAAAATTATAGTGTAATTGTTGCTTTTTTGACAATGCGTGTTAAGTCATTACCAAAAGATTCAGCTAAAATTGTATTTCATTTTGAAAATGATGCCCTAAAAGTGTAAAATACGTGTTTTGTTATTTTTGCATTTACTGACATTATTAATGTGTTCTGAAATAACTGCATCAAATTTGTGGCGAATATCTAAACTGCCTTTAAAAAATTACCATTATCTCAAGTTCGTACTAGTTCCTCTGAGTACCAAATTTTGACTAGCTAAAAATTGTACTTCAGCAATCATTCTTTCAATGATGGCGTGCCGTTGCTTTTTTCTCTCGCTTGTATACATTTTGTTGTTCCGCGTAAAAAAAAAGGTACAATTTTTTTCAACCTTGCCTTTAATTCGTCCCACGATCTTATACAGTTTGTGTTTTAGAGTTTTTCTGGTTATTATATAATAAAAAAAAATTTAAAACCATTTTATTTCTCATTCCAATAAAATTATATCTTTTAGTTTAATCAAAAAATGTCATTTCGGGATTTTTTCGATAACATTTAAATTTTAACACATGCAATCTATTTGAAAATAAATTTATAATATTTCTGCTAAATTTATCTCTCTTTAAATTAAAAAAGAAAGTAAACATTGAAATAACTAATCCATTATTGACCTAATCCCCAAACTTTAAATATTCCGAAAGAATTTTAAGAAATGCCTTTTCAATACTGCGATCAGCAATAACACAATTACTTATAAGAATATATTTATAATTGCAACATAATATTACTAAATTTCTCGTGATATATAAAAAAGGAAGAGAGAAAAAAATCCCATAAAAACGCATGTGTTATATTGACTTAACATGATGATTCAGAAAAGTGATTCATAATTGATGATTCAGAAAAAAAAATAAAAATTTACAATAAACAAGTAAAAAGAACTGCATGAAAAGAATGAACAGTAATGAAGGATATGCATGTCTCGTTCTGGAAGTAGAAGCTGTCTTATGAAAAAAAAAAAATTAGCATCAATTAATATTATTTTGATTTAATCTATAGATGAAATTTTACAAACCATGTACTCTTAACTATAGCTATGGATACTATGTACTCTTAACTATAGCTATGTGGATACCATGTACTCTTAACTATAGCTATGGATACCATGTACTCTTAACTATAGCTATGGATAAGTATATTCAAAATAATTTCATTGACATTAAAATTAGCTAGTTTTTTTTAACTCAGTAATCTTTTAAGTTAAATCGTATGTACTTAAGAGAATTTATTTGTTACATAAATGTATACGCATATACTAACAAAAGAGATTTTTTAAAACTAAATATACTATTTTTATAGTCCGCTTTTTCATGAAGGTAAATACAAGAAAATATTCTTTAATACTTTATCTTAATAATGTAAAAAATATAGAAGTACTTTCCAATAAGGAACCTTGTGTTTGACACAATATGTCCTAGAGCCAGAAATTTAATCCCACCAGACCAGACATTGGGTATTTTGTCATTTAATGCTAAACAAATTAGTTAATTAGAATTTCAAGTCGTATTAATCTTTAAATAAATGATATACAAATAAATACCTTAGTCACAGTTTTTTTTTAAAATTTGAAGTTCATAAAAAATAAAAATTCTTAATAGAAAAAGTTTAATTACTGTATAAATATTTGAAATGAGCAATAAAATCTTTTACTTACAGAAATTTATTGAAAATATTCCGTTGAACAGACCTTTTTGAAAGCATGTGCATTGTATCCACATAAGCTAGCATTTTTATTTCTTATATAAACCCAGAGAAACCGCGCCCCCACGATTTGCAATGGTTTTCATACCCC
>BMAV01018743.1:141872-169991 GCA_019973955.1 Trichonephila inaurata madagascariensis | reverse complement strand
TTTGGTTTTTTTTTTTCGGGTAAAATTTGCATTTGGACTTTTAATTTGAATTTTGAAAATGCTATCATTTTCAGTCACCTGCTGCTTTGCTCTGCTCTGTTTTTTTTTTCTCCAGAAAATGGACATTTACAGTAATTGGTAGTACCGGGATTTTTTCAAGAATATCATGGCTCTTTTTTTTTAATTTCTTTGGCCCTAAAGGTGTACCCAATTAAATTTTTTGGTCAATTTATTTTTAAAAAAATGATTATCTTTTCTCGCCCTTTCAAAACCAATGATTTAAGGGGCCCAATAAAATGGCTGAATGAAGGTTCTCGGACACTTGAAAAATTGGGGCCGTCGCATCTTTTGGGAAATTCCCTACAGTAAAAATCTATCCTATTCAATTTTTTTTTTTTTCGGGGAAAAAAATTCCCTTTTTAAAAACCTTTTTTTTAATTTTTTGAATTTTTCCCGGGCTTCCGGGGCGGGGAAATTTCAAAAGGGGTTTCGGAATTTATTAGCGGGTGTTCCCATTGGCAACTATCGTCATGTGTTAATAGAACATATTGTTGTTAAAAAAGAAGCTTGGGGGTAAAACGGTTAAAATTAGGAAAATAAAATTTGGGAAAAGAAATATAAAAAGGGTCATTTAGGGGAGGACAGGGGGTTTTTGGCGGTTTAGGCGCGAGGGGGGCGCGTTTCCGGTAGTTCCGACAGGACAGCAGAAACACTTCGGCCTTATTGAATCAGGGGTGAACCAAGAACAACTGTTATGGGGGACTGCGGAAATCTTCGAAAGGTTGGCAAAAAGAGGCTATCACATCACCTTGCAGTTAACCATTCATTTTAATTTGTTGATTCGAGACCGCCTTTCTAATACTATCAAAATTTCCTGGGCCACTTCAAAGCGTCCTTACCTGAATATAATGAAAAGGAAAATTTAAGGGTATATTCCCCGGTACATGTTCAGGAAAATTTGTTTGCTGAAAAAGGACCCATTCATTAAATTTCTTGACCTTGTTGCAATATTAATTGGGCTGAATGGAGAATGTTTGGGGGAGTCAGGGAAACAAATTCATAATCCTTTGAAATTTTTAACCATTTATTACCTTTTTTTAATTTTAAACTTCCTTTTTATTATTACAACCAGTTCAAAAATGCATTTTTTTTCACTTCAATTAATTACCTTTCTTAATTATCTAGTCCTCATATTCCTTTCCTTTTGCAAAAAAACCCGGTATTACATATCCATGCTTTGTCCACATCCCTAAAAGGGAAGTACAATTTCCCTCCCATTTTTACAATTTTCATCAACATTATTCTTTTGGTTTTCATCTAAAATTGTTGGAAATCATGCAATGCAAAATTTTTTTTCCCATGACTAGCCCGGGCGCCCCATATTGGTTCAGTCCCGCTACAGCAAACCCCGCTAAAACGATCTCATCAACCCAAACGGCTTGGGAAAAACCCCGTTTTCAAATTAGTTCAAAACTTTTCGTTTTTTACACAAAAAAAGCCAAAATGGTTTTCTAAGTCACCAAAATTATGTCAACGTGGTTTATTTGTAATTTTTAAATAATTAGTTTTAATCAATTAATGTTTATTATATAATTAAATTTTGTATTTTCATCCAAAAAAATCATGTATATAAATTTTAAAAGCAATTGAGTGCTTTAAAATGTATTTTATTAACGACTGAAAATTCCACCAAGATAAATAAATAAATATATAGAGTGTGAGCTAATAGTCGGAATTGAAAAATATTGACATCTCTTTAGTAAATTCCATTAGCTTTAAAAATGTTTAAAAAATAGTTATTTTTAATTATAGCACGTGATCTTACTATGAGTCTTCCTAGTTATCGAAATTATTGAAAGTTGTAATTAATAAGTTAACAGAAGAGTAGAAAAATGAAATTAAAATTTATGATTTCACTGCAAAACCAAACTTCAGTAAGAGGCTGTATTGCAAGTCTCTTGGCACCCGTTCTAAAGCGAAAATTCTCTCAGCAGCTGACTTTCTGAAGCACTATTAGTGTATTGCATGTTTAGCAATATATTTATTTACTTTAAAATTATAGTGAGAAATTTTTATTAAAATATATTTATCCACTCTCTAAAATTCTGCCAACCTGTGCAGCTGCACATGCCTAAATGTGATCCTGTGTGTACATACTAGATTTAAATATTCTCTTTATAGTTATAGTTGAAAAATCTATATGTATTATCAATTTTTTATTAAGAAATATAAATTATTTTTAGTATGTAATGTAAAATATATATAATTTTATGTCCAAAATTGTATTAAAAATTATAAAAGTGCAGAAAATTTTTTAAAAATAATTAAAAACTTTTAAAATTATTCTTCCTTAATTAATTTTGTAAAAAATATAAAGGTTTTATGATCATAAAATATTAAGATTTTTCTCTGAATAATCTTTTGGATTGGTCAGTTTGAGTAGGAAAAATGGGCAGTTACTGTTCACTGGTTTCACAGTGAAACCATAAATTTCTTGAAATTGAAAAATGCTAATTTTTTTTCTTTGTATATTTGTGATCACCTTCATGTCTAATAGTCATTTTTGAAATTATTTTGTTAATTTTTCAAGGAGAATATGTAGGGAACTTTAAAGGGTTTTAAGGGGCTCTGACATAGTGAGGGGCAGGGAAAATTTCCCTTGGAGAAAAAAGGGAAAAATTTTGTGCATCGTTTTAAGATTTGTAGTTGCTTGATGAGCACCTTTTTACAACTAGTTGTAGGAAATTTTACTTTTATTATTTGACAATTATTGTGTTGTATCAACACTTTTAAAAACTTGTTCCTTTTCACAAAATATTATTCAAACATTTTTTGAAGTATGAAATCATGTATTTTTTCCCTTGAGTTATGGATAAATCCAGATTAATTTTTTGGCAAATAATTCTGCTAGCAGTAAAGATATATAAAATCATGAACTATTTTATTTTTCTTAATATTCTGAAATCACAAGGTTTCATTTTACTTAAATTTGAGAAATTAATTATTGTTGCAAAATTTTTTTGAATGAAAAATCCATCAAAGGATAAGAAAAAACGACAGAAGTGTTTGAACAAGTGTGTATTTTCTTTCTGGATGTCTTTTATTGCTGTGAAAGTTAATAAATTTCTAGGATTCAATATTTCTCTGCATTGACTTTGTTATGCAAATAAAGATATATTTAATTCAATGGGTGTGCAAAGATATTAATTTGAATATAAGAAAATGTATGGAAACATTTATCATTTTCCTTCTTTGTTGGAACTTTCAATTTCTAAAAAAAGATTTATATGCAAACCAGATATTTTTTCAGAGTACTTTTTTATTTGGTGTTTGTTAAAAGGATTTTGTTTAATTCAGATATTAGCTAATATTTTCTATGAAACTTGATGTATTTATAAATTTAGTCTCAAAGAATATATATTAGTGAATTTTCATAGTAAATCTTAGCATTATTAACTGTGTGTGTGGTATTCACACAATTATGCAGAAATTGTTTATTATATGTACATATATTGTTTTAAGATTTTTTGAAATAAAAACTGTTCTTTTATACATAAATTTTTTATTAGACTAAATTACACAATTATAGTTAATACATTGAAATAATCATTTAATACATTTTTATAAACTATGTTCATGAACATTTATCTGGTTATAAATTTTAAAATAAATACAAAATTGAATGTGAAATAAAATGCAGTATATATAAACCCTTGATTTAAAGACAATATATATATTAAAATTGCTGTGGGGAAGTAATACAAAATACTGATTATAAATCATTTACAGTGAAATTTTTTTGTTCTATATCCAAGTTGATATAGAACAGATATAGAATAGTATTCCAGGTACTGAAATCAAGTTGCCAGATTTTCTACTCAAGTATTGATTTCTTTTAAATACCTCATTTTTACATTTTATGATTCCAAACAATAATGAAAATATTTTTCCATTCTTTTCTTAAATATTTGTAATTAGCTAATGTGTTAGAATATTAATGCATAACATTTACATAGAATTTCCATCATGAGAAATATTTCTTCTAGCATTAAAATATTTTAAATTAGTACTGAATGAAGCTGAGAAAAGTATAAAAATTTTTTTAACTCTAATTAGTTATTTAAGAAATTTGTCAGTTACTTTTCATTGTACTCTGGGAGAGAGAAAAGTCTCAAATTTTTCGTCGTTAACTTATTTATTAATTCGTAAGCTAGTAATTCATCTCATGAAATTTAACTTTTACAGAAACTGAATAATCTTAATTTCATATTGGAACACAAAAATGTTTATAAAAACTACTTTTATATTATTAGTAGAACTTCAGAAAAACTAAGAAAATATAAAATGTATAATTTATCATAATATCTAATTTTATTGACTTGCATCGCCTTCTGTTCTAGAGAAATATTCTTATTTTTAACTTCTAAAATCATTTTGGATTAGTATTGAAATAAATTAAGAGGAAAAAAAGTGACTATAAATTATATTTTCAAACTGAATAGCTTTTTTTAAGATACTCATCAGTTGCTTTTCATAGCTCCTTGGGTAAAATCTTGTAAATTTTTTGCCCTTAACTTGTTTATTTGTTTGAAAGCTATTTACCACCAAAAATTTAAAAAGAAATTCTTTCAATAAGTAAAACCTTTCAGAAAAACCAAGAATATGTATAATTTAACCTAATTTTCCAATCATTGAAATATATATGTATAAATATATATTTCTCAAACGTATATTTTCTGCAGATATGCATCTCTTAGGAGCTTGTAGTGCCTACTCCAGTAAAATTTTTCTGTTACTTCATATTCATAAGTGAGATGAATATTTCCTTTTTGCACTAGCTAGAGTGAATACTTGAATTGTTGGCTGTTATGGGTTTATTTACACATAATATATAGAAGCACTAGAACAAAGTAATATTTTCATTAATGAAAATATAAATGCAGAAAATTTAAATTTCATATGCAAACTACAATGTTAGGAAGGATATAAAGTTTTGTTCTATTAACTATTACAAGTGTGTATTTATCAATTAAACAGCTTTTAAATAGTAAATATAGCAATATAACTTTAATGAAGTGCTTTTTAACTAGCTAATTATTTTAAAACCTTTTTCTGTTATAGAAACTATAAAAAAAACAGTACGAAGTATTATTTCTTGATGAATTTACATAACATTTCTTCCACCAATTTTGTATGTTACTACTTCTTGATTTCCCCATTCAATGACAACATTAGAGAAGCTCTTGCCAAAGATTTGGTCCACCAATACTTTCTGCAACATAAAATCTTTTCAAAAGGGGAAAGTTATTCTCCCCTTTTTTGGTGATTCCACATTTCACTGGATGCTTGGTCTCTAGTAAACAATTCAGTATTCTGGATTGTTTCATACTGATATTGTACAATTCAGTAATAAACATCCGACTCTTTTTAAAATTCCAGAAAAATTTCTTCTCATGGTAACGTTTGTGCAATTATATTATACCTTAGGGTATATCCCTTTTAACCACTCATCAGAATTATTTAAAAAATTCAGAAAATTTTGTTAATTTTACAGAAGTTAAAATACAATCCAAATTAACCCAGGAAGGGTATTGTAGGGTCAACCCATGCTCACAAAATCTTTAATTCTGGTAAAACTGTTTTTTGTTACCAATTACCTTGTCACTATCCTCCTATATGACAGTTGTCATGGGATCTGAAATGCATTTGTCACATATCTCCCTCTTTTTTGGGGGGGATGGCAAACGTTTTTTACAATCTTAAGGTATTTGGGGTGACTGAGTTCCCTGCATGCTTTTGTTCCAAAATATTTTCTATGAACAGGCTACATTTTTCCCCTGTAAACCACTTGTTGGCTTTGATAGCTGTGTTGTATAACTCATTATGGTTAACAAATGTAAATGAACAGAATATTAAAAAAAAATAAAGAAATGGTAATCTGCAATCTCTATTGGATGGAAGTTGAAACTAATCAAGCAAGGGAAGAACTTGTGATGAAATAATGAATATTGATCATGATACAGAAAGTAGATTTCAGAAAAGCCACCTGAAAAAACTCCATTAAGAAAGATATGAAGCCAAAAGTGTACCACAAGATAAACTGTGCCTTGTCAAAAAGACACAAGCAAGAAAAAGTTCAACATGCTATTTGTCAATCATCAAAGGACAATAAAACTACAATAACTTCAACAAAGTATGAAAGTTTTGCCTTCAAATATCATTCCTATAATGTTAGTGAAAAATGTCAGTGATTTGTGTCCTTTATTAAAGTAATGCACGTTTGAAATATTTGAGTTCAGTTTGATTGTATTTTTCCTCAAATTTATCAAAGAAAAATTGAAAAGTCCTCAAAAGTTGGAAAGTATACTTAGGTAAATTATTCATTGGAATTACGATTTTTATCGTGTGCAATAAAAATAAATATAAAAAAAATAGGATTAGGTAGACTCCGTCATCCCACACGACCACTAACATTAGTATCGAATACGCGCCTTCTCCAGAGTTAAATCAACACATCCTAGATATAGGACAGTGATGGCGAACCTATAACCTGTGGGTCAGACACTGACCCACAATTGCTAGGCAACCACTTGTTTGTTTTCGTAGGTTTATTTAGATTTTCTAATTTGTGTGGATTATTTATATTCTATTTGTATATTTTCAAGTGCTGCATTGACACAAAAGCAATTTAAATGCTGTCTATAACATTCAGTTTGATCATTACAGTTCCAAATGTATGTGAAAGTAAGTAGTATTTGAAATAAAGAAAAGGTGTGTGTTTTCAAAATATCAAATAAAGTGTAAAATTTTGATAACATTTTGTTTGTTGAAAAAAAATTGACAAAACTTAGCAAGTAACCATATTTAAAGCCCTTTCTTTGGAAGAAATGCACTTTTGTAAAGTTCTATCCAGTGATATTTGTAGAAAGAGACTTCCCAGTGCCGATCTATGCTTATTTTGGGGCCTGGGCGCAAAAGATCTACACTTCCCTTGCAACTGGAGTATCGAAATTTATAACCAGAAAATCTGGTTAAATCCAGCTTATCCTGCCCTTCTGTGCTAATCCGAGAAATTTGTAGAATACTGTGTAGCTTTAAAGAAAAAGATTTGATTATAAAGTGTATAAATATATATAAGTCGCAACATAATTAAAAATCCAGTAACAGAATTGGAAAAATATTTTTTCGCAAATACATAACAGCTTAAATTATGCATAAATGTATTCAATTGCTTTAGATGAGAGTAATAATGTAAATGTATGCACAATTTGCAGTTTTTGCTCGGTATAAGTATGGAAATATAATGAAAAAAAGAGTTAATAAAACTGTTGAAAGAGAAGTGTACCGATCTTGATACTTTTATAGAATTTGATATTCCATTTAAAGAAATGGATACTGACTTTCAGTGAGTGAATGAATATTTACGCCGCACTGTTCAGCTACTCGAGGGTTTTTTCGACGGACCTCATTATTTTGAACGATGGTTAAGTGACGAGGATGACACCTGAGCTGACACCCCCTCTCCTAACTACCATACCACACCAACTAGAGGATGTTTGAGCCCTCAACAGATTTAACGGGCATCGCTCACCTACACGGCGGGTCTTCAGCGGTCACTATAGACTTTCAGAAAATAGTTTCTGTAACAACTAACGGTGCACCTAGTATGGTAGGGTTTTATTCAGTATCTTAAGCAAAATATTTCATTCTCTGAATGAATTTCACTGTGCAATGCACCAGCAAGTTTTATGTGCGAAGCATGGTTTAAAAACATTTTCCCCAAAGTGCGTTAAACTAATGAATATGAAATATGAACATAATATTAAAAAACTATCTGAAAATAAACAGCAACAGATTTCTCATTAAATACTTTGTAATAAATTTTGTTATACATATATTTACTAACAAATAATACTTCATATTGTATGTAATTTTCATTACTCCTTGTTCATTCAAACATTTGCACCAAACACATAAGAATTTTTGGAACTAATTTGATAACGGGGGTAATTGCGCCAAGTTCTGCTTGGCGTGATAAGGATCACGCCAAGCAGCGCTTCTTGTTGCTGGATTGAAATCCAATATGGCGTCCTAGCGGTAATTTAATGGTACACAATAATTTAAAAGAATTGTTTTGAAATACATTGAAATGTATTTAAAATAAAGGATATAGGAAGAGATTAATAGTAAACTAGATAAATCAATAAATAATGAATAATATTATCTAATAAAAAGTAATATGTAGTAATAATAGTATTATAAGCAGCATATAATAATCTGAAAATATTATTTTATCGTAATTATATATAATATTCATATAGTATGATTTTATAACGGTTATTATTAATAATAATCATATAATATAATTAAATATAGTAATTTTATTAAAAAGAATAATCGTCGAATTGTAAAAAAATAAAAATGCATAAGAGAACTCGTAATACATAACTATAAATAAACAAGATAATAGTTATAAATAAATAAGATAATATTTATAAATAAATAACAATGTTAATTATAAATAAATAACAAAATATGTAATAATATTTATAAATAAATACTAAAAGAAACAATTATAAATAACGAATATTATAGGATTATTACCCATAGTAATAATTGTATTTTCATTATGAATAAAATAATTACATAATGTATGTTAAAGTAATTTAAAATCAATTACATAGTAAAAAGCTTAATATGAAACTTGCTTGTAAGTTCCTTCAACGAATTTCATCGAAAAAAAGAACGAAAAAAAAAAACTTTTTTAAAACGAAAATGAACGATTTATAACGATAATTAAAAGCAAACACTTATTCTTTTAAAAATAAATATTCTAGTACTCACTCATTTTAGAAATATCCATATTCGAAAATAGAATTAAACGAAGACGCAACTAGAAAAATTACACTGAAAATGTTTAAATTTAACAGAAATAAAAAATTTTATATTAACCTTTATAAATCGGCTGGTACTACGTCTTACCAGAAATTTTTTCTTTAATTGGCGGTACGTTTGTGTCCCAAAGGGTTTCAGAGACACTTCTTCTAACCCCCCTTTTTCTTTTTTCCCCGACTCTTGTTATGACTTCGTTTCTACTTTCCTTAAGGGGGGGGTTTATTTTCCGCCAACATTCTGAGCTTTCCCTTATCATTGGCGACGTTTGGGGAAAAATTTCGACTTTTAAAAAAAAATACTTTATTCGATGAATTTACTTTTTCTGAGCAACAGCTTTTCTTTTTCTCTTGCTGTTTCTTCTTTTTTTTTTAGAATGCCTCGAAAATTTCTCACACAAATCGAGATTGAGAATTTGATGAAAGATTTAGAGGAAGAAAATTTTGACAATAGTGATTCGGAGAATGAAGATGAATTCAAAAAATAGTATTTTGCGAAAATAAAGGATTTAGACTATCAGCAAATTTTTGATCAGAAAGTTGAAAGCACACATGGAAAGGGTGGGGCCCAAAGTGATAAATGTATTACCATTTTCTAGTAAATTTGGGACTGAAAGTTAATGTAGCAATTTAAAAAGGAAAATGATTTTTAAATTTGATGTTTACAGATGAAATTTTAACAGTTCTGGTTGAAGAAACTAATAGGTAGCATTTACGTACTTAATCTTCATGGGCATCTGATAAACAAAAAGCCATCTTCTCTCATGGAAACCAACCGAAAAAAATGAAATTTTAAAAATTTTCCCGGGTTTTTTTTATTGATGGGACACATCAAAAAAAGAAAATATACAAGATTATTGGACAACTAAAACATGTAGAAACTCCATTTTCGGGGTAATCCCCCGGATCGTTTCCTAATGATTTTTTTTTACACTTTTCCGATAATAGTTTGAAATAGAGATTCCCCAACTTACGACAGTTTTGGGAAAATATGAAAAAATTTTGATTGTTGTAACAGAATTTTTAAAAAAGGTGTATGACCCCACTAAAAATTTTATTTTTTAGATGAATTATAATTAAATTTATAAAGAGAGGGAAGAGTGTTCTTTTCCCCCAAACAATACATTCAAAAACGCAAACGTGGGCGAAAATGTATAAAATTGCGATGCCACTGGCTATACTTATGATATGAGGTATATTAGGAAAAGAAAAAAAAGAAAACCTTTCGACATCTGCTTCCTATAATGTTGTTGGGACATAGTCTTTATGGATAATTTCTTTTCCTCGCCGGAACCGGGGACCCCAAAAGAAAAAGTATTAATCCTGGGAACTGTGCGATCTAACAGAAAACTTTTCCCGGATTTGGGCTCCAAAATGAGACAAGGTGATCTTCCTGAAAAGGATGGAATGACGCATTGTGTTGGAAAGATAAGAGGCAGGTATATATGCTGACCAATATGCACACCCCCCAAAAGGTATCTGAAGAACGAAAAAGATTTAAAACAAAAAATTTACGGTGACGTTTTTGTATGCGAAAAAAAAAATTTAAAAACTTCAAGCCAAAAATTGTGGCGTTACAACAGGGATATGGGATATGTTGATTTGGAACCCAAAGGGATCCACCTATTCTTTTTCTAGACGAACTAGAAAAAGGACAAAAAAATTTTTCCTTTGTCTCATCGATATTCGTTCGAATGCTTTTCTAATATTTAAATCATGCCAAACTTCATCAAAATTTGTTTAAAAAAAATTTTTGAATGAATTTAATTTCATCTCTAATAGGAAAAAAAAATCATAAAATGCAGAACCTTCAACCAAAAAGTTAAGACAAATAATAAAACGTTCTCTCTTTGGGCCCTTTGTAAAAAGAAAAAAGGTGCGCTTTTTTGCGAAAAAAAAAAAAAAGAACCAATATTATCTGTAAGGCATGCAATGTGGTCTTTGTATTGACCAGAACTGCTTCGAAGATTATCACACATTTTATTTAAAAACCTCTTAACATATACACCAATAAAAAAAAAAAGAATTCAACATATTAAAACTGATACATGTTTTATAAAATAAAAAGGCTCTTTAAGAGCCAAAAAATTTTAAAAAAATAGAACTATTTTTTACAAACAGATATTTCAAACACATTACTTCCAAAAACTTTTAGTTTAAGATATAAATTTCTCTTAGAAACAAACAAAAAAAAAAATGTAAAACAAACTGACACTTTTCTTTTTTCATAAAACTGATTGTTAAATTTGCCGAGTTTCGAAGTCCTCATGTTGGTGTGGTGTGGAAGTTTGGTGGGAGGATCAGATTTCTGAGGTCCATCCCCAGTATCCTTTATATTGCTTTAGAATGCGATGTTACTAAAAACTCAAATCTAATTGATCACAAAATATTTGGAGTACAATTATTATTTTTTTTTCATAAGGGCGTTAATTAGAAAAGTAAAAAGTTAAGAAAAAAAGCCCCACATATTGTTCTTAAAAATTTTCACATATTTCGTCAAACAATTTTAAAAAAAATTTTTTACATTATTTTTTATTACATGGTTTAATTATTGTCCAAATATTTAAGCTGTTTTATTTTTTGAGGAAAAAAAATGTTTAGTATAATTTTCTTCATTTTTTTAAAAATTTTTCCCTTTTGTTGGGAAAATTTTTTCAATGATTTTGAAAACTGGGGGGGGAAATTTTTTTTAAAATGATTTTCATTATTGAGTTGAATATATACATAAGCTATATATATACAATAATTTTACTGAAGTTAGAATTTTTACACGTTTTTAAATAATCTTTGCTGGTTCTACACAATGCTACTACAGACTACCTACTTACCTATTTTTTCAAAATATATATATAATTCAACATGTTTTTTTTGGGTTTATATAATATGTGTTCTCAGAGGGGTTGTCATGAAACTTTGATTATAGAAGCTGTGAATTTAAAAATTTTGCGTTTTTTTTATTTTTAAAGTCTTTTTTTTGGGGCCCCTATTTTGAATATATGATTGTCAACTTTTTAAAAAAAATTTTTGTAATACACAACTCTAATGATATCTTAGTATTTAACGCTAAATGATTATTTACATTTTTTTAGAACATGAAAATATTTTACAAAATTGAGAACAAAAAAGTTTTATAAAAAATTTAAAAAGTATGTTACAATACAAATGATTATTATGTAGGGCCCTTTCTTTGGTACTACATAATAATTTTCTCATACTAAAGCAATGAATACAATAAAACCTTGTTTTGCATGACGAAATCATTTTTAAGCTTAATCGGGAAATCCTAAAACATTGCTATTGAAGAAATAAAATGAAATACCAAATCATTTTATTTATATTGTGATGATTACTGTTCAACAGTTCATATAAATTCTACTCTCATAGTACTTCTGAAATGCTATACATCAAACTCTAGGAAATATCTATTTTAATTTCAGAATTTACTTAAAAAAGACGGAAAAACAACAAAAATATGCATTTGAAAGTTTGCAAGCTGTTCAATTCAAAATGGGTATCATGAATTTAGAAAAAACTATTTTGATATAATAATGCGCCAAATATTGCAGTTTTCCTTACTCCTGAAAGATCCCTGACTAAAATTCGGCAACCCTTCCCTTAATAAAGTGTGAAACTTAACAATAACACATGTGGCGAAAATGGCCAAGCAGGACTTCCAGTGGGGGAAAGAAATTTCTTTCTCAAATCCGAAAGCGCCGAATGGAAGAGAAATTTTAAAGCCCATAGGTACAGGAAGAATCCTAATGTTAAAAATAACCGAAATCACCAGGGGGCGCTGACATCATTGAGGAAAGGAAAATTCCCTCATTACCAAAAGGAAAAATTTTTGAAATTGTTTCCAGTTTAGCATAACCAAGTGCGTCAGTGTTGCATAATATTTTTGCAAAAGCATATTTCCTTATTATCTAGCTGTATTGTCTTTTCATTGATAACGATTATTAAAAGAACATCTACATTGTTTTAAAACTAATTTCATGTGCTTTTTACAAAATATTAATGAATAATTTAAATAAAAAAAAGACCCGCGCGTATTTTCTTGGGAAAACTATGGATGAATTCAGATTGATTTATTTTTCTTCTGCTAATCGAAGGCAATTTAATATATGTATTTCTACAGAACTATTAAATTTAGTGTCAAGCTTGTAGCAATCTACTATCAAGGAGATACAATCCATAGTAAAAAGTATTTTGTATTTCAAGGTCAGTAGTGTGTCCGTTTTTTATTTATTTGAAAAGAAAATTTTTTCTTTGGTTAGCCGGTTAAGTAATTTGTTTTCATTAGTTAACGATTATTATTTTACATCAACATTGTTTTAAAAATTAATTCCGTATTGCTTTTGCAGAATAATGAATCTTTTTTTTTGTAAATAAAAACACGTTTGTTTTTGTTTAGAGGGGATGGATAATTCAGATAGATTTCTCATTTTGCTCATCAAAATGCAATTTAAAATATGTTTCAATTTAGTAGGTACTAATAGATTTTAGTTTTCAAACATGCAGTAATTTTTAATCAAGAAAAATTTAATCCATTCTAATTATAATTTTATTTTATCTTTCAAAGTAAGGATAGTTGAAGAATTCTTTGTGGGTATAGAGAATAAATACTTATTTTTTAATAATACATAAATTTGTGTTTTATTATCACTTGTTCTTTTGTTTTTCAAAATATATATTACTTGTAAAATTTAGTAATGGATAGCTTTAAATGTGTTGAATGTGATAGACTTATTCTCTACAGTTTTAGAACTTATATCGACATCTGCGAAAGTGATTCATAAAAAGATAAGTACAATTAAACAGGTAAAATGTGTGTTATTTGCGTTTGAGACTCATTTCTAAAAAGGCCTTGGAGGATCATTGATTTGGTACATAATATTACAATAAAAAGGATACTCGTACATTTATTTCTTTTAAGCGGGTTTCCACAAAGTTATGGAAAAGCATTGAGAGAAGAAACTAGTTCCTTGGCCAATGTGAAGGAAGGAAGAATACTGGAAGTAAATCGGGAAAAGTGGTGGAAAAATAACACTTTTTACTGTCATCGCATAATGGTATTTATAATGCAAGGGTGATAAGAAGAGAAATATAAAATAGCTGGTAGCAACAAGATTAATGGAAACTGAACTAAAAGATGAAAGTATATGAAGACATTGAAAGCAAAGTGACTGTTGAATTCACAAAAGCCATGCGGGACATGGGATAGATTCAGGGCGGGATGTTGAAAATAACTAGAAGAAAAAGGAAGATATAGCAAAGAAAAGTAGAAAATAAAATCCCAGTCAAACTATCTTGAGGATGATATTAGAAATTCTATGAATCAGAAACTAGAAAATTCATTTAACATGGCAAGATATAAAAAATTTTTAAAGAGGAATATAAGCAGTTATTTTGGTTAAAAATGATGATAATGGTAGTGTAAACAAATTAGTTGAGCCTGAAAAACAGAAAGATTCTCCCTATGGTTCTCTTCAAGGACCAGAACATATTTGATGAAACTTTATATCCTGGTATGAAAGCAGAAGATTTTCTACTTGTAATTATGAATTCTTCGCAAAAAGATATGTTAAAATTTTATGGAAATGATACTATATGTTTGGATTTTACGCATGGAATGAATGCATATGGGTTTGATTTAGCGACACTGTTAGTTTTGGATGATAAGAGGGAGGAGTTTCAGCATTCATTTTTAAGCAATAAGCCAGAGACTTCTACAAGCTGCTGGCATTTTGCAGCTATTAAGGAACATACTTGTATTTCTCCAAGAGTTTTGATGACAGATGATTCTGAATCTTTTTTATAATGCATGGAAGATAGTTTTTGGCATTCCCGAGAAAAGACTATTGTGCACATGGCATGTAGATAGAAGTTGGACGTAGTATTTCCAGGTTGATAACAAAGAAAAGAAATCAAGTTGAAGCTTACAGATTGTCCGAAGCCTTTTAGTAGAAACAGATTAAAGGCAGCCTTCAATATAATGTTGAAGCGCTGAAGATGTTTGATGAAAAGAGGAAATGAAAAAATTTAAAAGATATTTTGAACTAACCTACAGTAGCGAAGTGAAATATGGGCATATTGTCTACAGGGAGTGACATGGGGTAAATACTAACATGCATATTGAAAGTATGCATAAGAGCGATAAAGTGCGTGTATCTCAAGGGGAAAAAGTCAGCGCTTGATAAGGCATTGTTTAATTACAAATGAAATTTGTGAGACAGGTATTTCCCCGGTCGACTTATTTCTTTGGAGAAAGGCAAGATATCTTCAAAGATATCTCAGCTGAGAAAAAGGCATAAAAAGTTGGCCAACATTTAACCAGCTTATGCATTCAAAATAATGAGAAGGAATGGTCAGTTAGCTCCACAGAGGCAAGGACATATATATTGTTAAAAGAAATGTTACATGCTCCAAAGAGAATGCACTTTTGATGTGTGAGAATGCATAGCTTTTGTTTACATAATTTTACATGTACATGCGATAATGCAGGTTCAGTGGGGCATATGTTGAAACATATCCACATTTATTGCAGCAAAAATTTGAATAAAATCAATAGTACTATACTGGAAAGACTATCCTTAGATTGGTATAACAGATGAAGAAATGATTATTTGTGAAAATAGGAAGAAGTTTTGGAAAAAAGCACATGTGGATAATTTGAGGAATTTATCTATGGACAGAAATTTCCAGGAAGAATTCCAGAAAGAATGCATGCAATTAAATAAATAAAAAGCATCCCCAGAACAATATGATAGCGTTTTAACTCTTTTAAAATACTATCGATTCATAGCATTTATTTCCTGAAGCTATTCAAGAACTTTTGAATATGGAACGTAAATAAAAAAGATAAAAGACACAGAAGATATGTTTCAACAAAAAAGACTTCTCAAGAAAACTTCAACAACAATGAGAAAACTGCAAGAAGAATGTCCAAAGGTGGCATCAGCGAGTCTGGTTTTGACTTTAAAATCAGTATTATAAAATAATTTTCAGTTTTAACATTATTAATTTTACAGGATAAAAATGACTGGAAATTAAAAGAGGTGTTAATCTAATAGCCAATTTTGGGAATTTTCAGGTATCAGCATGTGCAATATATGAAATTTTACTGTGATGTTTTGAATCATAGTGCAAATTGCACGATTTAACTAGAAGGCATTTAATGATTTATCAAGTAATATTACACACAATACATGTATGTTCCTTTTATTATCGCTTGGTTTTAGGTTCAATTATAAGAGTTCCTGATTCACGAAGAGGCATATATAAAATTTGTCCTATATATTTAAATTCCTGGCTAGTATGTAATGTGCAATATATATGTTCATGTTTGCACCAGCGGGTTTTAGATCACATGCTGTGAAAACTCAGATTAACAATGTATTTATGATGATAGTTGATTTAAATAAATAAAAAGAATATATTTGAATTTTTGCAAATGGGTAACTAAAAGCCAACCTGGTTATATCGCGTAAATTTAAAGTCTCAATGGCCAATAATATTGAAGCAACTTAAAATAAAGAATTTCTTAACTGGAATAGCTGTCATTTTGTTCGCTATCACCCCATTAAAATAGTTTTCATAATAAAGTTCAGTCATGTTTAGTTCTAAATATTGCAAGTGATTTACAAACCAAAACTTTAATATATTTTTTCAAGTTGATTTTGTTCCCTTTCATAAAGGTACGGCTGGCAAAGAGGTCCAAATGTATTCACTTCTCTGTGGCTGCTATGATGTGGTAGGAAGCTTAGAGTATCATTTGAAATTTCAAATGGTATAACTAAAAAGAAGTAGTCTTAAACTAAGTTATTCATAATAAAATTTCGGTTTATGAAAACTAATTTAAATACATTCTGTTTTGTGTATTGTTCTTTTATTTCTAAGGAAAGATTTTTTTTAAAACTTAAATACACTTATAAATTTAAGTTATCGTATTTTTACGTGTGGTCTTCTAAAAAGGAACTTCAAATAAAATTTCTATAGTTATTCTAAGTTCTTTTAGATTCTCCAAACTTTCTACTTGATCAGTATTAAGTAAGTCTGAGTGTAACATCTTTGGGGTATGTAAAATATGTCCAAATTATATGAGGCCTACCACAGAAAAATGTAAATATAGCTGTGTAATGACGCATTAAGGGTAGAGTAGGTTATACCATAAAGGTTTAATTAATGTTGTGGTTTTATACACTTACTTCTAAATCCCATAAGCAAGAAAAGTGTGGTTCAAAAGAATGCATGTAAATAAAAATAATTTTTGAATAAAACTACGGATTAACAAAAGCTCAAACCTAGTTCATACATAAAATGTTTCTATTAACCCATTGAGTTGTTTTATTTTTACTCTTTTTTAATAACTTATTTGACTTGTGTTGTCATATTAAAAGAAAAAAAATAATATAACTTATTAAAGAAGTCTAACATTTAGATGTAAAATTACTGTTGCATTTATCATTTATATTTTTTTTTTTGGTGACAATCACTTATAATTTCAATTTTTAGAGTAATAAAAATAGAATCAAGCACATGTTTTCTCTTTTCAGGAGAACATTAGTTAATCTTCTGTAGTATTATTATTTTACATTTAACCTTGCATTTTATCTGTCTTTATAAAGGGTCATTAATTCTCTCGTGTGTTTCCAGTTAAAACAGTAATAGTACAGATTCAAGGAACAGTCTTAATAATTGTGTCGCAGCAATTTAATAAATAGTATCTTTTATAGAACCATGAATTTTTCATCAAACCTAATTATGTTAAATGTTCAGACATTTGATCATTTCCTAGTGGTGTTATACCAAAATCTTGATTCTGATTTGGTTAAATTTGGATGTAAATTATCTATACCTTCATGTGCTGTAATTGATAATATTTCACTTTTGTGTACATGTGTGTTGCTCTTTTATCTGGTTTCCACCATTTCATATTTACACCTTGGAAGTTCAAAACCTTACTTGCTACACATTTCAAGTAAATAAGGAATATTTAAATGAAAGAGTGAAAAATACTGTAGGTAATGCATTGACATATATCATTATATTATAAAAGTAATACAACTCAAATGTATGTAAATATCTGGTTTAGAACTTTGAAGTAGAAATGTATACTATTTACAAGATGAGTGTCTGATTTATAAAAGGTATGTTTGGAAAACTGAGTGAGAAGCGAAAACTGTTATCTTGTACAACTTTATACTAAATTGAAGGTTAGTAATATTATAACTGAATGTCATTTTTTTTATACATTAGATATTAATTTGAATGTAAAAAATATTTATTGTTATATGTTACTTTGTTGGAAATTTCAAACCAAACAAAAATATGGATTATATACATTCTTGACTTATTTTTTTCAGGGTACTCTTTTAATTTTGTGTGTTTTATAAGGATTTTTGTTTCATTGAGATACTAGCTGATGTTTTTTATTAGGCTACATGTATTTATTATTGTAGTCTTTTAAATAACCTTTGTTATTGCCTTTATTCAATGGACATCCATTGCATTTATAATTGTTTTTAACTAATATTCATTTTAATTGTACTAATATTGTGGATGTTAATTGTATATGTGTGTATATATAATGTTGAAATTTTGTTTGGAAATAAAAATTTTTCTTTTCTACATGAAATTTTTTTCATTTGACTGGATTACATTACTAAATAATTGTAATTAATACATTGGAATAACTTTTATGAATTCATGAAAGTTTTTCAGGTTACCATAACTTTAAAAATAGTACAATATTGGGTGAACTAAGTTATTAAAATTAAAAATATAGATTATATTTACTCTTGTTTGAAAAGGCCTGTACATTAAAATCACTACAGAAGTATTAGAAATGGATTCAGCACGATATTTTTTTATATCAGAGTGGTCTTCAAACTGTGTTCCACAGAACCCTGGGGTTCAAAGTCAATAAAAAAATCTAGAAAAGAAACAGATATGTATGCAAAATGGATTCATGTTCTCTATGAAGTTTGTACAGTTACAAGTATCTAAAAGCTCATCCTATTCATTAAAACTGAAAATTTTATTCTTATATAATAACTTTTATTTTGCAACACTTTTAAAACTTTTATTATAATAAAAGAATACTAAGCGTGTTTTATATATTTCTATAACCTTCCTGCTAGATTGTGAATATTCTGTTTACTATCTCGGGTTCCACGAAATTTTTATACTCAATAATCAGCACAATGTCTTGCAAAAACGACAAAATATTTTCTAATGAAAAATACACCTTTTACATTTGTAGTAGGAAACAACACCTATAATGGTTGGGTGAGAAGCGAATATTAACGTTACACTGTTTAGCTACAAGAGGGCTTTTGGCTACGGTCCTCATAATTTTGAACTATGGTCAAGGACGAGACCTGACTGCAATTCCCCTCTCCTAGCTACCACACCAATGGGAGGACATTTTAAGCTCTCGACAGATTTAATGTGCATCGTACTCTACACAGCGGGTCTTTAGTGGTACTTGGCACGAGCTTCGTGACATGCAAGCTACGATCAATACCGCCCGACCACAAGGCGCTACCGTAGCCACTATAATGAGGAGAAAGGAACAAATTATCCGCAGGAGGTTAATGTTAAAATCTAGAAAAGCTGTTAAATTTTAGGTTGCAAAATACACAAGTTTCTCTACAGCAATAAACATTTTAATGCCATTCAAAACATAGGTGTTCAAGTGAAATATATTTCTCAAAGTAAGAAGTGGCTACAAAAACAAATGAAATTTGGAACACACATTTAATGTGATTGCTTTTAACCTCAATAGACCTAAATTTTGAAAGTTTGTGTAAAAACACTATATATATCCAGTTACTAAATATAATGCATGGATGCGTGACACTTGAATCAAATTAATGTTATCAATGGTAAACTATATTAAAAGAAAACTTAGATTACATTTTTTATTTGCCTTAATATTAAGTACCTATAACATGTTGATTTACTTTAAATGTTTTTGGGATATACTCTTGAGGCCCTATGGAATGAGTTCAGCGAAAACGCTTTCTACAGTTCCTAGGGTTCAAGGAAAGCACCTTCAAGTTCTAAGGCGTTTTGCGAGTTGAAATTTTGAAGACCTGCTCTATATCCCGGTTAATATAGTATTTTCAGGTACTGAAATACGGGTTGCCAAATTTTCTAATCAAACATTGATAATTTGATTTCTTTTTAAATACCCCTTTTGTGTTTAACCAATTGCAAAAATTATTAATAAACCAATTTTTTTTCATTCTTTTTTTAAAGTATTTGTTATTAGGTCAGATATTAGTACATACTAGTTATATTAAATTTCTTTCAGGGAGAAATGTTTTAAATTTGCACTGAATGAAATTGAGAAAAGTATCAATGATTTTTAACTTGAAATAGTTACTTTAGATACTAATCTTGGTTACTTTTCATTGTACTTTGGGAAGAAATAAGTCTCAGAAATTTAATATCCTTAATTTATTTATTTATTTGAAGGCAAGTAGTTTATCTCATGAAATTACTTTTACAAGGATTTAATCTTTAATTTCGTATAAGAACACAAAACTTTTTGTAAAAAAACATGTTTTATAAGTACAACTCAAGAAAACAGAATGTACATATTAAAACTTTAAGGGAAAAAAATTTCTCAAACATATAATTTTATGTAAATTTCTAGATCATTAGAATCTTATGCAACCTACTTTCCTAGAGAAAAATGTTATTATTTCTTACATCTTCAATAAACATTTTAGACTAGTATTGAAGGAAGTTATACACGAAAGAGACTGCAGATTACATTTTAAAACTGGATAACTAGTTTCATATACTGAATTGCTTTTTTTGGGGAAAAAATCTTGTCTGTAACTTGTTTATTCATTTGTAGGCTAATAATTTACCTCCTAAAATTTTAAAATAACAAACCCTATTATTAGCTCAAATGTATGTCAAAAAATCTAATTTTATATCATAAGTAAATCCTCTCCAAAAATATGTATAATCTACTCTAATTTCCTACTCACTCAAAATATGTGTTTTCAAATGTAAATTTTTCTGCAGGATTACATCTCATTAGAATTTTGCAGTATCTACTCTCCAACATTATTCTTCCTGTTATTTAGGTATTTGTAAGGAAGATGAATGTTTTTCAACTTTTACACTAACTAGGATTGTTGAAATTATGGATTTATTGCAAGCATTAGTACATTATATTGAAGCATTTGCATAGAATGAGCACTTTCTTTTACATGAAAATACAAATGCCAAGAAATTTAAAATTTATATAAACACACACACACTAATTACAATGTTTAAAAAGAAAAAAATTATCGAATTTTATGCTATGAACTGTTACAAATGGTAATTTATTTAGTTTTTAAGCAATTTTTAGAAGCTTTAGCTGCAACTTTGTTTTGAAGCATTTTTTTAATTAATTACTTTTAAGACCTTTGCTCTGTTATAGAAACTTTTTTAAAAAACACCATAGCAAAAATTTATTTATTTGGAATAAATTTACACACACATTTTTTTTTTTTTTGCTTATTTTTGTATAATGAAAAAATAATAATTCCAAATATGCATTAAATGTTTAAATTTTTCTTTCAAAAATCAATAGAACTAATACTATTTTAAACCACATAAACATAAAAAATTTAGCGTGAAATCATCCTATAAGTCAATTATTTAGAAAATTATGATATATTTAAGCTTCTTTAAAACTAATAGAAACCTTGTTGCATCCAAGAAATAATAAAGTTTTATTCCTTTCCTCTCATATTTACAACATGTTTGCTTTACTATATAGCATTACTTCTCAGTTCTTCTGTTCAATGATCTAGGATTCTTCCTGGGATTCTGATCTGATTCTTCCCCTGTCCCACACAAATCCCTTTCCCCTATCCAAAAATCCTATTTTCTAAAGATTTTCCTGCCCCCAACGCTACGTGAGAAATTTTGCCTCAGATAATGCCGAGTTCTAAAGGTTAATATCGTCTGAAAGTAAAGGGTTACACACAGCGGGAAAAAACGAATTAAAGTTATTTCTAATATACCGCGTTTATCCCCCCCATAGCAACCACATCGACAGACGATAAAATATTACGGCCAACCATGTTAGCCAATATTAGCATCGCCCATCTTGGCGAACATAAACAACAGCTTGGCGTTACTACCCCCGATATCAAATTAGCACGGAATTTTTAACCCCACTAAAAATTTTTAAATCGTCAAACCACACCCATTTTTACCCGTTAAGCCAATAGAGTTTTACAGATTTTTCATTTTAAAAATACTCGGTTAAAATTTTTTAAACTTACTCTGATGCAAATGGGCATTAATAACCCACGAGCTAGTACTAAAATAATATGAACAAAATTTGACCCATGTCTCAAAAAGGTTTGCCATCCCTGATACAGGAGGTGTTGGTTAAATAAAAAAAAAAATGCAACGCTCTTTCACTGGTGGAGAGGGAGGGTGTGATCCACGCTTCCGATATGACTGACGCGGTGAAAAGATTTCGCCTGCTCCTCTGTCAAGGTCAGCGCTTCTTGGGAAAAGAGAGATGTGACATCATCACCATGGCAACCCGTTCAATCTTTCGACTGGGCGCGCTTTATGATAACGGGAGGAAAGTAAATGGAGAATTCTTTATCTACCAATTATGGATTTACTGCAAATTTTTTCATGCAATATTTTTTTTTATCACTACATTAAAAATTAAGGGATGTACATACATAAATAAAATACTCAACTTTGGAAAATTTAATTGGTTAGAGCTAAATTGGAACTTTAAAGTACCGTCAGCTCACAAAGGTATAAAATATTCTCATAATACTAAGGTGACCATTTTTTTACAATGAAAAGGAGGACGAAAAACTTAAGAAAAAATTAAAGCTTAAATATATTAAACATTTTGTCAATTCAAACAAGTGCGCTAATTACGCTTACATTCTTACAAGTATTTTTACATTGAATGAATTTTTTTGTCAACATATCATTTTCTAATATATCGGAAAGTTCTGGTAAAAAAATATCCATCTTACTGAATTTTACGGTAAGCACTGTAGCTAAAATATTAACATTCAATTTTGATTTCTCACTAATCACTTCACAAAAATCATTACCAACTGAAAAAAAACTCTTTCAACTGTTGCATTAGTTCCAGGGCAGCACAACGTAAATTCAACAAGAATAATTACATTTTCATATAGAATGTGTTCATTTTTTAAATAGTTTAAGTAATTTCACCCATCTTTTACCAATTTCTTAGCATGTTCATTTTCCAATTGTCATCGATTTTAATATTGGGCATTTCTTTCGATAAAAACTCAATGTAATTTTCTATATCTGCCTAATTTATTTGCAACAAAGTAAAAAAATACCATTGAAAACTGTTATTTCCTATGCTATTTGTTTCGGACCATTCTTCGACATTTTGGAAACATATTTGGTTCATCTCTGAATACAGAGATTAATTAACAGATCAGTTTTAAAATAATGAAAAGGATGACACTTTTCGAGGAAGGATAGAACCTACAAAAGGAAGACGGTTGGTCACCTTAATAATACGAAAAGACCGAATCACTTTAACGCAGTTTTAACTCTTAGAATGCTAAATAATCAGAGAACATTTTTAATATACTATTTTTACACATAAAAACAGCTTTTACACATAAATTTATTTTGATGATGTTCAAAGAAACAATTTTTCTTTTCATTAATACACAAATTCTTTACACGTTATTCATTTTGAGTGAGATTTTGATTAAATATTTTTTTAAGCACTACATCCTAGGGTAGGAAATGCTGTATTTTCTTAACATTAACTATTGCACCTTGAGTCTTGTGAATCTAACAAAAATTCCAACACATTTTATTCGTTGGAACTTCTTCATCTGAAAAATCATCTGTTAGTACATCACTGATTTCAGATGGTAAGTGCTGTAATAACTCCAAAACCTCTTGAAGACTGAGCTTCTTTTTTCCAGACTTTCTAAGAAAGGAAATAATAATATTAGCACCTTGAAAATCTCCAATTATTGTTAAATCTGTTACACATAAAGAAATTAAAATGTTGCTAATTTTTTTAATAAGAATAGATATTTCATTTAATTCTGTGGCAAAAAAAAGCAAACTTCGATTCAAAGTTCAAAATTTTTTGAAAATGTTAAAATAAAAAAAAGCAAAATAAATAAGCTAAGCTAAAAGAAATGCTCTAAGAAAGGTATAACTCTATTGCACTATAGTGATAACGCTTCAACACAACAATAAGCTACACAGACGGGGAAAAACTTGAAGTTTTTTTCTTGCTCCAATTCCCACTGTGCTGTTGGTACTTATAAGTACAACAAAGTTATGCTACTGTAAAATTATATACACTGTTCACTTAAAATAAATAGTCAAATCGTTTTTAAGGTCTTCATTAACATACAAAAAAATAAACCTTTTGACATTAACTACTTTTTCTGAACAAAAATGACAATCTTCGCAATCCGATCAAAATATCAGCTGAAAGTGCAACTTATGCTTAAAACTATTCACCTTCCTCGCTAAAATACTCATCATTGAACCTATGCTGCCATATATCTTGGAAGAGAAGATTTCAAAGAATATTCCTGCTAAGTATTGTCAAAGTATTTGTAAAAATGGTTATTCTATGTAATTTTAAAGAAAGTGGTACACTTATAAGTATAAATAAAGGGTTAAAGAGCAGGCATTATGTCAAACATGCAGCTCGCCAAAACTTTTAAAAAAATTTTAAACAGTTAAAGTTTTTCCAGTTTAAAATTCATTTAATATCTACTTTTTAAAAAAAATTTAGTTACTTATTCTTGTTTTAAAAGAAATCCTATTTTATTATAGAAATAAGTTTTATAGATTAAAAATTATTTTTAATATTCATTAAAACTCATTTTTTACTATTATAAATTGATTTTTATTAAATTTTTAAATGCATTTGTGTGTGCATATTATTCACTGTAATCGAACCAAGTTTCATTCTGTATGTCCAATAACAGAGAAAAGAGTGAATTCAGAGACCACCATAGGTGTTTTGTTTTTTTTTAAATTTATTTAAAGAGCATAAAAAACAATCAAGACAGAATTTAATGGTTGCTCAAACGAAAGTGGTCTTTGGCTTTTATCATTTTAAACCAAAATTTATTTAACCCTCTAAGCAGTCGCCTAAGAGTCTTGCCATTCTGGAATGCTTCAAAAATGCACCGCACATATTTTTTGCTTTCAGGTGGGTTCTCAAAAGCGGTTGAGCCGTATTTTTAAGAATGCGGCTCGGCCGCTTTGAAAATCTTTTTGAAAGCATAAAAAGCATCTCTGGAATGGTGGAATTTTACATGCAGACCGCTTGGAGGGTTAATAAAAATATATTCGAACTTCAAGAACAATATGTAAGTAAAGAGATTAATTGAAGAGGAACACAACACACACCATAATTTCCCAGAAAAATAGGAACTGTATAATTTTTTTGTCCAAAACTAGAATAAAATGTTATGCTTAATATAAAAAAGCTTATTTCAGTTGCTAACACATATAATCTTGAAAGGCATTATGACACAAATCGTAAAACAAAATCTATGACCAATACATTGCAAAAATTTGTTAAGACAAAATGGCGAAGAAAAAAAAATAGAAATAAATTCTACAAAAATAACAGAGCATTCACTCAATTTGTTGAAAATAAAAAAAAGTGCTTTAAAATTTAGTTATATATTGTCATATTTAATCGCATACACATCCAGTTAATTTACTGAAGGGACATTTATGTTAGTGAATGCTCCGTTAAGGCGGCAGAAGTATTATGTCCATTACAACTAAAAAAATATTAGTGCAAGTTTAAGTCAAAATACTGTAGCCAGCAGAATTGATCAAAAAGCCCAAAATTTCAGAACTCTAAATAACTCAACATCTCAAGCCTAATACACTGCAATTTAGGTCCATGGTAGTCTACTAGTCACTTTAATAGATTTGATGTGTTTTATTTTATTTATTTTGATAGAAAAGAATAAATTATTCTGTGATAGTAAACATTTTGATACTGATAGAAAAATACACTTAATAGAAGAAGAAATAACTAATTACATCAGAGTGTGCTTGGCAAAAGCTCTGAGGTTGACATGCAAAAAGAATTCATCATCCCAAATTTATCTATTGTTTAATGATCCTACAGGAAAGAAACAATAATGCCATCAAAAGAAACTCATTTTTTAAATGATAAAACACAAACTATGCCGTAACAGATTTAAAAAAAAAAATTGCATCTGGTTTAAAAAAAAACTACTTGACAGTCAGAACATTAGTAACCATTTTTTCTTTTTTAACTAACAATTACAAAAATTTAAACTGATTGGAAGAAATAAGATTCTAGTTCAAAACCCTGATTTTAACTCAAAGAAATACTGCTATAGTGTTTATTACATACATAATATTTAGATTAAATTAACAGTCAATTCCGTTTAAATTCAAGAAGGTAAAATAATTACTTTCTCTACAATATATTCACAGTGATGAATTTCAAGACATTAAAGCGATAAAATTATCCAACTGCAAAACTACATACCAGAAGAAATCTGAATGAACTTATAACCAGACAGCACTGTGTCAAATGCTGAATAGAAAAACCATCTCACAGACTAAGCCAATTTTGAAGACCAGTCCATTCAAATTAGGCAATTGTAAAACATTACAAAATTCACAGAAGTTATACGTACAAAATATACATTTTCTAAACATGTTAAAAGATGCAAAATAAATAATATGGCAGTAGATTCACATGCTCCTCAAGTTTGTATAAAATATCCTGTCATATAGAAAGAAATTTCTGTTGTAATTCAAGCACCATAAATCTTAATGGCACAAGAACTAAATTTGTTTTTCATTGACTATGGTTTAACCCAAATTTTAATGAGTTTTAAGAGAAAGGGTAAGAATCGGGTCTCCATCTTATATAGAAAAAAATAAAAGCCATAACTGAAGACCAAGTACTTTTGTAGGGTGTAAGATAAAAAACTATCCTCGTTAGAGAAGTAGCAAGGAAAAAATACTATCTAAAGCACTAATTAAAAAGTATATTATTAATGACAAATTATTTGTGCAAATTAAATTCTATAATAATAAATGTATAAACTACTGCGAGGGGAAATGTATATTATTTAAAAAATGCCTCTGAATAATATTAAGTTCAACCCCAGTACCACTAAAGACCCGCCGTGTAGGGCAGCGATGCAGGTTAAATCTGTCGAGAGCTGAAAGGTCCTACCGTTGGTGTGGCATGGTAATTTAGGAGAAGGGGTTGCCAGCTCAGGTGTCGTCCACATCACTTGACCATGGTTCAAAATTACGTGGTCCGTGGCCAAAAGCCCTCGTGTAGCTGAACAGTGCGACGTTAATATTCACTCACTTAATAATATTAACTTTTTTAACATATTAGATTGTTGCAAAACATATTCTAAATTTGGAGAGCAAAATCATTTAATTCCATAAAAGATATTCATACTGATAAAAGCATATCGGGGAAAAAATACGATAAAGCAACAATGTTTTAATCAGTTATCACTAATTTAAATTAATGCTAATACCTTATACTCAATACCACAAAGTGAAATAATATAATAAAAAACAACTATCTGACTGACAATGCTATTTTTGAAAAAAATATAACAAAAGAATTCAAATATAGCATTTTAATTAATTCTACTATTACAAATTGACACAGCAAAGAAATTCAGATAAAGAAAAGGAATTATGCATGCAAAACAATTAAAAAATATATTATTTATAGATCTGGTAAGATGAAAAAAAAAAATTAAAATGACTATAAAACTAAATTCTCCACAAATTCCCATAATGTATCCTCTCACAAAGATATAACGTTCTTCCATAATTTAGGTAGAACATAAATATAAGTGGTATAAAAACTACATATTAAGTTTCCCTGAAAACAATTTCTCGGCCTTTAAAAATGAATGCATATCTGTAGGAGTTTAGGTGTGACAAAACTAGGTATATGACTCATTTACATAGAGCAACCAAAGCCATAATTGAAAACATAATACTTTTGTAGGATGAGGGACACACAAAGCTAGCCTCATTAGAGAATACTTTATATGAGTGACATGTTTTAATAGTATATTCTTAAAATTCATATAATACATTCACACACAACAGCTGTGATACAATATATATATAATCTAATGTAATACATATTATAATTAAATATTGTGGAGAAGGAAAT
>BMAV01018743.1:90963-141862 GCA_019973955.1 Trichonephila inaurata madagascariensis | reverse complement strand
AATCTAATGTAATACATATTATAATTAAATATTGTGGAGAAGGAAATAACATTGAAATATATATTTTAAGAGTCCATCTATTCTTATATTACAAATTAAAGCAATTTATATCTCAACCCTATGTCTACATTGATTTATTACAAGAGAACTAAAACTATTACATTAAGAGAAAGGAAACATATAGTATGAAGAAAATAAATTTTAAGAAATACAACTGTGTAACTTAGTATGTAATAATTAGATGATGAAAAAGAACATTGATGCATAATATCATCGAAATTTATCTCAGTTTTTACTGTTGTACATACAAAAACTTTCACGTTATATAAACTTGTAAAGTATGGCGTGAAGTGAGAATATATTTAAGGTTTATTACACGCCATATAAATAGTAAAAATGAATGATAAAAAAGGTTAAACATATTTTTAATTTACAGCATTATAAAATATTATAAGAATTACTAATTACTAAGGTTGTGAAACATGGAAATTGAATAAAGGAGAAAGCATGTCTTTCCTCGTGCGAGTCAGAGAGAGAAGTTAGAGCAAGTGTCCGTTCATATCAGTTCACTTCCCCTGCTTGCCGGTTGGTTACAGTTAAGAGGAATTAGGTGGTTGCCGAGGCACGCCACAGTACCCCCCCCCCCCCCAAGTACTGAAGGTACGAAAGTCTTAAAGAGTTTTTCATATGATGAAATGTCCTTTGATTCACAGTCTATGAAAATTCACAAGTACTTCGGGTTGAATCTGACTTTTCTACCAGAGCGAGTCATCGCTGGTATGGGCGCATTTTGATCAAGTCTAGGATGAAGTACAACCGGATGGTTACTTTTCTGTACTGGGAAGGGCTCCTTTGTTGAGTCTGTGTCATTCAACAGAAAAGCTGGCTTAAGTCGATCAATGCTGATCGTGGAAGTCTTGTCATTTATTTTGATTGTAAAGTGCTTGTCGGTCCTACTCAAAACTTCAAATGGTTCTTGATAGGGTGCTGTCAGTGATGGTTTCAATCCCTCGACCCTAATAAAGACATGAGAGCAAGTTTTGAGGGCTGTGTGCACGAAACATGAGGTAGATGAATGACAGGAAGCAGGAGTTGGCTTAAGAGTCCGGAATGTTTCTCTCAGCCTTAAGAGAAACTCGGAGGGATCAGTTGGGGTCTGACTTGAAGGTTCAAAGAATTCTCCTGGAAGCACAATGGTTTTTCCAATACCATTTCAGCGCAGGATGCATTGAGGTCCTCCTTGATGCACGCTCGCAGACCCAGCAGGACCACTGGTAGCGACTCTGCCCATTTTGTATCGTGACACCGAATAGCTTGCTTGAGGGTACGATGAAGGCATTCAACCATACCATTCGAAGAAGGGTGGTACGGAGTAGTTCGAATTCGTTGTATTCCCAACCTTTGTTTCAGGCTGTAGAGAAGACGAGACTGGAACTGGCCTCCTTGGTCTGTGGTTATGATGGCATGTACACCGAAGCGCGATATCCAGTTAGCGATGAAGCTTTTTGCCACGGCTTCAGCGGAGATATCACTGATGGGAATAACCTCCGGCCATCGGGTGTAGCGATCAATGCATGTCAACAGGAAGGTGAAGCCATCAGATGGTGGAAATGGTCCAACTAGATAGATATGGACGTGCTGAAATCTCTCAACAGTTGGAGCAAAAGGTTGTATGGGGCTCACGGTATGCCTCTGGACTTTGCATCGTTGGCATGGAATGCAGCATCGTGTCCATTTAGCAATGTCCTTCAACATGGACGGCCAGACAAAGCGGTCTTGGATGAGGCGCTTTGTGAATACCTGGATGGGAGAGATTATGGAGAGAGCGAAATACTTCAAAGCGAAGTTCCTCTGGCACATAAAAGGCCGTACTTTTTCTCTACTGACATCACAGAAGATTTCAAAAGCATTTCTCATTTTTAAAGCTTTTAATTTAATGGATAAGTCATTGGAAGAAATTATATAAGGTTTTAAGTTCCTCATCTTTGGTTTGACTATCGGCTAAGTGTTGGGGATCAGTGGTTGAAAGATTAAGGGCATTAATTCTTGAGAGGGCATCTGCCACGGAGTTATCAGATCCTGAAACATATCTGATATCTGTGCTGAACTGCGATATGAAATCAAGATGCCTGAGTTGACGGGGAGAACACGAGTCCGAGATTTTATTAAACGCAAAAGTTAAAGGGCGATGATCTGTGAATATTATAAAATTATGTCCTTCTAGCTGGTGCCTAAAATGTTTTATTGCTAAGTATATAGCAAGAAGTTCCCTGTCATACGTGCTGTATTTTGTTTCTGTTGCACTCAGTTTACGTGAGAAAAACGCGATAGGTTGAGGACCATTTTCCGTGAAGCAATTTAATGCACCTCCAACTGCGGAGTTGGACGCGTCAACCAGTAAACAGAGTTGTTGATCGGGGTAGGATAATTTAGGGTTGCAACGTTAGCCAATGAGGATTTGCATTGCATAAATGCGGTCTCTGCTTCCTCGTTCGAAGGAACGGGGCGTTTATCATTTTTTTTTACAATTAGTAAGCAACTTGTTAAGAGGTGCTTGTGCTTCGGCTGCATGGGGTAAAAAACGTCTATAAAAATTTAACATGGCCAAAAAACGCCTTAATTGTGAAATAGTATCTGGCTTAGGAAAATTTGCAATGGCTTCGACTTTATCGGGAAGTGGTTTATCACCCTCAGGTGTTATGAGACAACCCAGAAATTTTACAGATGTTTTGCCTAAAACACATTTATCAGGGTTTAACTTGAGACCGCTTGAGATTTGATGTAAGTGGTCAAGGTGTTCGTCCTCGGAGGAAGATGCTATGAGTAAGTCATCAAAATATGGAATACAAAATTCTAGATGAGCTAAGACTTGATGCATGTGTCTCTGAAATGTTTGACCGGAATTTCGAAGTCCAAAGGGCATAGCAGTATACTCGAATAGATCAAATGGCGTAGTTACGGCTGTTTTAGGAATATCGGGTGGATTTATTGCTATTTGATGACACGCTCGGGCCAAATCCAAAGTAGTGAATATAGTTTTTCCATACAGATTTTGAGTGCAGTCTTGGATGTGAGGGACTGGATAGCGATCGGGCACGGTAACTGAATTAAGTCTACGGTAATCACCACAGGGTCGATACTCTCCATTAGATTTTTTAACAACATGCAGTGGGCTTGCCCAGGGACTCTTTGACGGACGAATTATACCTTGCGCCATAAGGTATTCGAACTCTTTCTTAACAGCTTTTAAAATTGTGGGTGCGAGGCGACGAGGTTTTGAAAATACTGGGGGGCCTTTAGTTTCTATGTGATGATAAACTTGATTCGAAGTATCAACATTTATCGGTTGTGAAGGGTTAATTAATTCGGGATATTGTTTTAAAACCTTATCGAACTTAGTATTGCCGACTAATATTGCTAGGTTAGATGCTACAGACTTAATTTTTGAGAGTTGGCCGTTCGAAGAAAGTTTAGTGTTGGCGTCGATAACTCTATGATGTTTAGCATCGACAAGCAAATTAAAATGTTTTAGGAAATCAACCCCAATGATTGGTTGGCGTACATCTGCGATTACGAAAGACCAGGTAAATCGGCGTCGTAAACCTAAATCGAGTAAAATTCGTTTTGTGCCATAAGTCTGTATTTTTGTGCCGTTCGCAGCGTACAAAGTTAAGTCTTGTTGAACTTTAGCATGAGGCGCGAAAGATTTCGGAATAACAGAAATATCCGCTCCTGTATCGATCAAAAAGGTTATCTTAGAGGAATAATCGGCCAATAAAATGCGGTTAATGAGGCGATTGCCAATGAGGCCAGGAGACGATCGACAGGAGTTTTCCGAACGAAAAGAGCATGGAGTAGCACACTTTTTTGCTTTGTTGCCAAAATTTGTATGGTAAAAACAATATCCATTTGTGGGTTCTTGGTACCTTTTAAAACGATTCCGTGAACTACTGCGATTGCGGAAATGGTTTGAGTTGCGGGCTGGGCTACGGGAACGCTTCACGAAACTAGTTAGTTCGCTTACTTGCTGCGTAAGTTGAGCAATTTGTTGTTCTAATTGTTCAGTTTTTCTGTCAGATGTTGCTGCAATTGAATTAATTCCTTGGGAAAAAGTCAGGCCATTGATTTTATCAGCAACAGTAGCTAGTTGATCTAAGTTTTCGTCGAGAGCAGCAAGAATTGTTTGCGTTCCGTTAGGCAAACGTCCGAGCCACAGCGATTTCAAGAGCGGCTCGCCAACATTATCGCCTGCGAGGGAGCTCATGCGCGTAAGGAGCTGTGATGGCCGTTGGTCCCCTAATTCTAAACCCTGGAGGAGAGTTCGAATTTTAGAATCCTCACTTTCTGAATGCACTTCGATTAAACGCTTTTTTAAAGCTTCGTACTTTCCGTTTTCAGGTGGTTTTAGAACCAAGTCGCTAACAGAATTTAAAATGTCTGACTCAACAGCAGACAGAACATAATTAAATTTAGTGGTATCATTTAAAATTTTGCCTAAATTGAACTGCGCCTCTAATCGCACAAACCATAGCGCAGGGTTATGTTTCCAAAAAGGTGGTGGTTTGACTACCACGTGGGATATCTGGTTACTATCACATTCATTAGGCATGTTGGAAGATAAATAAAAATCTTTTTACATAAGTATATTTTACGTTGAAAAACAAACGTTAGGAAAATGAAATTATATTTGCATAAAATATGAATACAGGATTAAAAATCTTACATGCATGCGATACACAAAAAATTATTTCTTCGCGAAATGGGCAAACAGTTTCAGAAAAAAAAATTATTCGGCGTATGTTAAACATGAGTGCAACAGAAATTTATGAAAAAACATACAGCACACATAAATGAAAAAGAAAAGTATAAAAACTTACTGTTTTTCCAGCGACAGCTCAGGCATTAAATGATCATAAATTGATGGTGGGAAGAATCCGAGAATGAGATTAAAATTAGAAAATTAAAAAGTTAACGTTATTATCTTTAAAATGAACTGGATGTTAACGGATTGCGTTCACGCGTGTTCAGGTCACCAATTATGGTGTGAAGTGAGAATATATTTAAGGTTTATTACACGCCATATAAATAGTAAAAATGAATGATAAAAAAGGTTAAACATATTTTTAATTTACAGCATTATAAAATATTATAAGAATTACTAATTACATGGAAATTGAATAAAGAAGAAAGCATGTCTTTCCTCGTGCGAGTCAGAGAGAGAAGTTAGAGCAAGTATCCGTTCATATCAGTTCACTTCTCCTGCTCGCCGGTTGGTTACAGTTAAGAGGAATTAGGTGGTTGCCGAGGCTCGCCACATAAAGAGTTAACAGAAAAAATATGTATGCATATATTTTTTAGTGTTTTACTAGGGATGACACTCATTAAGAGTCTAGGAAAAAGGTTAATAATAATTTCACTTTTATAGATTTGATGTGATTATATTTCTTTGAAAATTTGGATTCCAAAGAATAAATTATTCTGTGACAGTAAGAGCATTTTGATCCTGAAAGAAAAAAACACTTAATAGAAGGGGAAAAAAATTACATCTGAGTGTGCTTGGCAAATGCTCAGAGGTGACATGCAAAAAGAATTCATGATCCCAAAGTTATCTGCTGTTGTTTAATGATCCTATAATAAAGAACAGTAATGCATCAAAGAAAACTCATATTTTAAATGATAAATATCAAACTGCCTTAACAAATTTAAAATAAACACTAGTGGTTTAAAAAACTACTTTATACAGTCAGAATATTGGTAAGCATTTTTTCTTTTTTAACTAATAATTGCAAAAATTTACACTGCTGGATGGAAATAAGATTCTCACTCTCCAAACCTGATTTTTACTCAAAGAAATAGTGATATAGTGTTTATTACAAACATAATATTTTCTAGATTAAAAATTAACGGTCTATTCCCTTTAAATTTATGAAGGTAAAATAATTATTTTTTCTACAATACATTCATAGTGATGAATTTCACAAGACATATTAATGTAATAAAATTATTCAAATGCAAAACTACATACAGGGAGAAATCTGAATGAACTTATGTTTCGACGACACTTTCCATTCAAATCAGGATTTTTTGGTTGAATAGAGAGAGCTCTGTTGTGGGAAAGGAAAAAGAAGGTGGTTGAAGGGCAGGCGCTAGCAGTTTCGCTGCCCCGGGCAAAAAGGTAAAATGCCGCCCGTTTATAACAAAAATTACAAGAAATAACCTAAACCCGTCCCACGCTAATGGTAAAATAAAACGTGAAGGAAAAACTTGCTATCAATAATGTTGAAGTTTTGATTAGCAAAAAATACTAATTTATGTTTTTGGCACTAAATTAAAATTAAGGTTGCACAAAAAAAAAAGAGTTATTTCTATTGTATAATTATAAAATGCAGATATTTAAAAAATACTAAAAACAAATTATAGAACCATTAAATATTAAAATTTAATTACATATTAAAAATACACACATTTAAACCGAGAGTTAAACTTAAAAGTGTTTCTTTCTCACTTTTAATTCTGAGAATTTTTTTACAATTTCTTTAACATTAATTTCTACAGCCAGTTCATGTTCAATATCTATTGTTGTCAAGCCGTTTAGCCGATCCTCGGTAGTTGTGGAGCGTAAAAATTTTTTAATTAATTTTAATTTGGAGAAACTCATTTCCCACTTTCCGCACTTTTGGGGAGAGTAAGCAATATCTGACTATACCGAGATTTGGAGCAAAATCCAGGTTCGATACAAATTTTAAAATCTCGATTGGACTTTCTTTTTTCAATTCCTACACTATTAGCTCGCACTGTCTATATATTTATTTATTTATATATTTGTATATTTATTTGTTTTATCTTGGTGGAATTTTCAGTCGTTAATAAAATACATTTTAAAGCACTGAATTGAGCTGAAATTTTATATACAGGATCATTTTGGATGACAATACAATAATTTATTTATAATTTATAAAAATTAATTGATTAAAACTAATTATTTAAAGTATTACAAATACAGCCACGTTGGCGACTTAGCTACCATTTTGGTGACTTGTGTCAAAACTTGAAAAGGTTTTTTTCTCACGTGTTAAAGCATTCAGTTGGACAGAAATTAAAAGGACAATACGATACTTTAATGATAATTAAAAAAACTAATTACCACTTAATGTTGTGATTCTGTCCTATGTATATACATATTTATATTAATTGTAACTATTTAATAAAAAGTAGCTAAAATAAAATGTTTTGTTGTTGATCTAAGTAGGAATTGACTTAATAACTATTTTTTTATGTTACTTGTTTTTATTATAAGCAAAGCCAAAAACGCTACTATCTCGTCTGCCAGGTCCAGCGCGTTTATATCTGACTAGCTGCATGACCCGGCGTAGCACGGGCTATCTCTACTTTTATAAATTTTCCCTTTCCTTCACAAAATCAGCACTTGTAATACTCTTTTTCAAAATGACTTCCACCACCCTCCCTCTACCGCTTAGCTCGGGCTTTCTCTTTTCCTTATGACGCCAGCATTTCTGTGTGTGTGTTTGTACGCGCACAATGTGAGTGATTTCTAAAATTATGTCAAAAAATTTCCCTTTTCGAAATTTGTTCCATTCCACTTCTTTTTGATTTAAGACAGGTTTCTTTCCCCTCTCTATAGCCCGAACACGGTTTTTTTTAGTGTAAAATTATTGTGTGTTCTATCTTCCCCTCCTTCTCACAGATAAAATATAGCTTCAAATTTCGATGTATGGCTTATAAAAAAAATATATTGCGTTAGAATTAAAAAATTATTAATGTGAAGCAATAAAAAGAAAACGATTCTTTATTCAAACAAAAGCAACAAAATTCGCGTTAACGAGAAAAAACAAGAATGACCACCAAATAATCATCAACGATCAGCGCCAAAAGTCTGCGTACACTTACAAAATTTTAAAGATTTAATTGTAAAATAATTGCACTAAATCGTGTTTTTAAGTAATTATAACCTTTTTTTACGATTTATTTAGGATTTGAGATTTGAAAGCTTTTGTGATTCCTTGACAGACAACAGAATAGAGGTCGATGTATTATTGAAAGAAAAATCATCCTAGATCTAAAGAAAAGGGGGAAATTTTTTAAAGCAATTGTTGAAATTGTTAATATAGGAGACATTCATTGATTCAAAAAGTGTTCATAAACTACAAATCAACTAAAATTTTAACTTCCAAGCCAAGATCCAGCCGCTTGTCTGAAGTGTCACCTCAAGAATCTTGCTTTGTAATACGCTCTATAAAAATAAATCCAAGACTAAGCTTCACAAGTAGCTAAAAGTGTTGCTGAGATATTGCATAAAAGTGTGACTTTAATTACAATTCGAAAAAAATTGAAAAAGGATGATTATTATGCCCGAGTTGCACTCAAGAAGCCATTCATCTTTCGAATGAACAAAACTAAGAGCCTTTGCCAAAAAACACCTAAATAAGACACATATTTTTTAGAAAAATGTAATAAATTCAATTGAAAGTAATTTTTGTAATTTAGCATCAAAAAGCACAAAAATATGCCTGCAAAATTTCCTGGACAGATCTTAAGAAAGAGGATCCTCTTTTGACTATCAAACATGGAGGAGGAGGCATAATGTTTGGGGGTGCATTGGAAGCCTTTCGGCTGGTAATCTGGGATTTATTGAATCAATAATCTACAAAATTGGTTACTTGAACTTATTGAAATAAAATATCAGGGCATATGCCGAGAAATTTGCGGTGAGTAGTGATTTTTACTTTCAGCAGTTCAAAGGTACCAAGCAAATGGTTCACATTGTGAAGTCATGGCTGTTCTGAGATATCCCAAACCAATTTCGAAAGTCAACCTAGTCCCCAGACCTAGGCATAATACAGCATTTGTGGGATTTACTCGAGTGAATAATCAAGGAGAACGTAATACATGCGAAGAAATGCTCAAATCTGTCAGAGTAGAAGAATGGAACAAAATATCCATGGACGAAACAACTAAGCTAATTAAATCCTTGACAAATATGTTGAGAGAGTTATAGAAAGAGAACGGAATAGCTTAAAAAGTATTAACTTTTAGTTACAATCCATTATTATAAAGGTTTTTTTCCAGTGTACGCAGACTTTTGACGCACGCGATTTGTATCATTCTCAAGTTATAAATATTTGTATTATTTTATGTAATATTCAGGTGATGTTGATTATACTATTTGAGTTTACGACGTTAGAGGAATCAATAAAAAATAGTATTGATTCAAAAAGACAACATTTAATTAGCGATCTTTGCATGAATATGAAATATGATCGCCTGTACGAGACTTTCGGAGGCAAGTGTAGTTGCTGTGGGCACTGATCAAATCAAACCTGGATTCAAATGCATTGATAGCTTTATCTAATGTGAAAAAATAAAACTCTGCCTTTTTTTTTCTCAAAGTAGGATCTTCTATCGGATCATCTTGTGCCTCATAGACGAAATTAACATTCCTTCTTTAAACTCGATGACATGGTTGGGTGAGCTCAAAATTAGCCGGTATATCAATTTCGTCGGCGAGTTCTCGAACATCGCAAAGCATTTCCTTAAGGGCTGTGTCCGATCTAAGATCCTTGAAAAATTCTTCACAATTTTTCAAGCGCTCCAGAGCAGATGGTCAGGGCTGGACCATAACCTTTGGGGGCCCCCTAAATAATTAAAATTTTTGCCATTTTCCTAAAAAAAAATTTGTGCGGAAAAATTTAAAATATAGGACATTCCAGGTTTTTTTTTATTTCATACAATCTAAATACGTTATAAACAATTACATAATTTACAGAAAAAATTTTCTACACTTTTGTGCGGCAATTTTTTTATTTGCTCATCGCATTTTAAGTCTTTGGTGAGATCAGCATTAATAGAAAGAAGTGATAAATAATTAAGCCTAGTATATATATTTGTCATTGTGGTCCTATATTTGTATTCTATATAGAACATTTTAGAGAACGCACACTCTGCTTCATAACTAGTAATAGGGAGTGTTAGAAAAATCTTTAAAATAGTATACAAATTTGGTAAAACGTCAACAAGTTTCTTTTCATAAATTAAATTCAACATATTACTACAAGTATAGGACTCTAGCTCAGTTTGTTTTATTGTTAGATAAGCTTTGAACTGAACACCTTCATATACTAAAAGTTGGTCTAAGTCATCTGAATATTAATCAATAGCATGTACACTCTCCAGGTAGACGTTCTTCTTACTTTGATCTTGCAAATCCATCAAAAATTTAAATTTCTTACTATATTCTGCATATATATATATATATATATATATATATACACTTGTCTTCTATTTAAATCAAGGATTAGCTTATCTAACGCAACAATAAGCGTGTCTCTTTTAAAGTTTTCTGTCCCATATACACACGTAACTTAACCACTAGTCTAAAATGATCACTTCAGTCCGGAGGCTGTTTCTGGCTTATATAAATACCACCGCCACATTATCATAATTATCTTTCTTTTAAGACTTCAACAGCATCTTAGTGACAAGACCTTTTGGTCTGACTTAAACTTTTTAAGGTAAACTTCAGTTTAATTTCACGATTTGGAAATTCCCCCTATGGGTCGAAGCAGAAAAGAAAACACACTTTCTGCACTAATCCAAAGACGTTCATGATTTCAGTTGCAACCTTAACTGATTCTGCACCATCCAGATTAAGAGAAAGTGCAGCACACGGTGCATAATTAGTGAATTTATTTTTTTTTCTTTTAAAAGAGCTTGCACACCATTATATCAACCGGACATATTAACAGCGTTGTCAAATGACTGTCCCCTACAATTATCCAATAGCAGGTCCATTTGTTTCTAAAAATTCTTGTAGAGAATTAAACAAGCATAAGCCAGTGTGACTGCTAATATTAATTAATGAGACTCATCTTTCATACACTTTCCCCCGAAAACTATTGTATTACAATAGCAAGTTCGTCATTGTGGAACAAATCTGGTGTTGAATCCATCACAATTGAATGTAAATCACAAACTCTCTTCCTTCCAACATGTGCCTAAACCTTTTGACCATTGTGTATATGGCCAGGAGTTCTCGGCCATATGTAGACCAGTTCTTTTGGGATGCAGACAATTTCATGGATAAGAAAGCAAGTGGTTGCCAGACATTCTCATGATACTGAGCTAATTCGCCACCGACAGCAAAATCTGAAGCATCAACCAAAATGCTAAGAGGTGCATTTGGCATGGGGTGATGTAGCAAAGTAGCATGTGCTACGGCTTGCTTCACCAGTTCAAAAGCTGTAGTAGCTTCGTCCGTCCATTGTAGGACTTCTTCAGGCTTGATTTTGACATTTCGTTTTGGGCGCTTTTTATTCCTGATGCCTTTTAAAAAATGTACTAAAGGTGCAAAGATATGGACAGCCTGTCTAATAAAACGCCTGTAATAGTTCAGCATTCCAAGAAAACGACGCAATTGAGTGATGGTGGTTGGTTGAGGCAATTTTAAGATTGCTTCCACTCTATCTTCTAAGGGTTTAATTCCAGAACTACAAACTTGAAAACCAAGGAAATTTAAGGTGGGTACACCAAAAGTACATTTAAAAGGGTTTATCGAAAGTCCATATTGATCTAAACGTTCAAAAAGCAACCGAAGATGTTGGATATGCTCGACTTCAGATGACGATGCAACTAAAATGTCATCAATAAAAGCATAAACAAAATTTTATCCTCTTAAAACCTCATCAACAAAACGTTGAAAAGTAGAGGCAGCATTAAAAAGGCCGAATTGCATTTGAGTACTCTCATACAATCCGAATGGGGTTATGATTGCAGTTTTATGTATATCCTCTTCATTTATGGGAATTTAGTGATAGGCTTTAACTAAATCTATATGTGAAAAAAATATTTTTGCCATGTAGCTCTGAAGTGAAATCTAAAATGTTTGGAATAGAATACTTATCTTTTTTAGTTTGGGCGTTTAATGCACGATAGTCACCCACTGGTCTCCAATCATTAGAATCTTTTTTTAGGTACTATGTGAAGAGGTGATGCGTAATTACTTTTAGATGGTCTAATATGGCCTAAATTTAACATGTGTTGGAATTCAAATTTTGTAATTTTTAAGCGATCAGGAGCTAAACGTCTTGCCTTAGCGAAAACAGGTGGACCAAATGTCTCAATAAAATGCTTAACATTATGCTTAACCTCTTGTGAGAATGAAGGCAGTTTGACGATTTCTGGGAATTCCCTCAAAACGTCATGAAAAATGCTCTGACCAGAAACGAGTTTAATGGAATGAGCTTCGGGAGAAACAAGTTTACAATTTGTACTAAATTTGGTTGCATTATCGATTAATTTTCTATTGCGAAGATCAGGCGAAATATTAAAATTGTATAAAAAATCGGCTCCAATGATTGGCACAGAAACAGATGCTATTAAGAAAGGCCATCTAAATACCCTTCTCAGATTTAAATCGAGAGTTAAAAGTCTCTTACCATAAACGTTGATAGGAGATATATTAGCGGCTGATAGTTGCTGAATACTGTGTTTTCTTTCCTTTTCTCAGAAATTGAAGCTGGGAGAACATTGACGTCAGATCCGGTATCAATGAGGAAAGCGATATTGGATGATTTGTCTTTAATGAAAAGGCGACGTGAAATATGCGGCTGCGAGAAGGTAGTCGCAATTACTCCTCGCTGGATTCGTTTTTTTGATAGCTGCAGGGTGAATTGCATTTCTTGGCCCTTTCTTGAAACTTCCTGTGGTACCAACAAAAACCAGAGTCCCTGAAACGTGAAAATGATCGATTTCGGGAACGATTTCGAGGGCGAGAATTATTTCTTCGTTCTGGAGTCCTTTGACGCATTGTAAGATCGTCGATCCTTTTGTGCAGTCGCTCAATCTCTTGGAGGATACGGTTTTCACTGGATGAAGCGATGGCGTTTGTCGAAAGTGAAACGTTGGGTGTGCTCACTTCGAGGATTCTGTCGGCTACTTCTGCGGCTTTTTCGACGGTTATTGGAGTGAAGGATGCCAAGATAGTTTGCACTGAAGTCGGTAGCTGCTGAAGAAAAAGTTTCAACAAAAGCTCTTTTGGAACGTTGTGCGAAGCTGCACGCCTACTCATTGTCCTGAGGAGTTCTGATTGCTTCATGTCTCCTAGCTCTTCGCCAGTAAATAGCTTCCGAATTTCTTGTTGCGATGACTCGCCGGTTCGCTGGATCAGTTGAGCTTTAATGGCGCCATAGGGATCCGTTTCGTCAGGAGTGATGATTAAGTCTCTTACAATTGCGGCGGCTTCTGGTGGCAGGCTTGCTACAATATAATTGAATTTTGTACACGTGTCTGTAATCGCTTTCGGTACTCCAAGGGCAAAAGTTCGTTCGCACGTGGAGAACCAGAGTTGACCAACTTCAACCATTTTCCCAGTAAAATAAATTAATAGCAAGTTAAATGAAGGTAGTTATTCGTGAATTGTTCGGGTCACCAATGTGGGAGACAGGATGATTAATGAACGAGGCGATATTTTCAGATTTAGATGACTTGCTTTATTTCATGTTCGGTAACTGCTCTCGGAGGGACGCGTGTGCTGCCAGGGAAGTGTGAAGTCGGAAAGAATAGAATGCGCCGGGTCGCCAGAGTTGAAAAGCTGACGCATGCGCATATTGCATCTTAGATGCCTGCACGAGTAAGCACTATTCGCAATTGCTGGAGGTCTCGCGCACGCGCAGATCGCAATGAAAAGCATACGAAAATGAGGAGTTGACAAACTCTACAGTGTCATCGTTATTTATTTGAGTTGTAATTATTTTAAGGATTTGCTTACTCATGATCTCAATTATTTGCTCATATATTGATTTGATAAGTATGATATTAACGATTTTGGTCTTAATTCTCGCTGTTCAATATGTTCACAAATGAATGGGTCGAAACTCTGCAAGTAGTTCCTGGGCACACATAAAAGTACCACTATGTGGAGAACCAAAAACTCCTCGGTACCCCTCTAATTGATAAACCTCTTATAGCCAAATACTTTACTACCGAAATAACCCGTTTGAGGACATAGTGGTAATATTCTGTATCTTTTCTTAGTTGCTCCTGTAACTGTCTATCTAAAACAGACTTATTTTCTTTTCGAGTCAACCAAACTAACACTGAATTCTTATGTTCAATAGAATTCTTATGATTTTCTAAGCAATTGTTTCCAATCACTGTTACGTGTTTCCAATCAGAAAAACCGGTTGTGTATTGAGAATTTGTTTTAGAAAAAGTTTGCAGGTTAAACAAAAAACACTACCAATACTAGTTGAATAACCTAACCTAAGCCTTTCCAGCACTTGAGCCATTTTTAAGATTTTAATTAAATGATTATTCGAAAATGGTTTATTTTGTTCTTTGTATTCTCTTACTGAAACAGAGTATATATAGTTTGGATCTTTATTTTGAGAATAACTCATTTCATGTGAAAGGATATAATCGATTTAGGCCACGAACCCACCTCAACGTATATTTCTCAAACTCATACCCAACATTTTCTAAACACTTTTTGGTCGGGCATTACAGATGTCCTCTGGTTGAACAATATTTTTTTCGGAAGGCTGCTGGTCACATCGAAATCTTACATATTTTCATCATTAATATTTGCTTGTTGTGTTTCTCGTTTTCTTTGGCGAAGTTCCTTTCCCTTTCGCTTGTTAACACTAGAAAGACTGAAATTTATATACCTATACTGCCCAAAAGTTGTCAAAATGACTGCATTGTGAAAGAATAACTAATGTGCAAAAAAATTTAATATTTAATTTTTAATATTTTTATATTATTTACAGTCATATAACAATTTATTAGTAAATATTAACAAAAAAAATTTACTTCACTTGGGAAAAAAAAGTGTATTCTAAAAAAAGTCTAAGAAGTTGTGTCATTATGTACATAATTGTTTTTCTATTTTAAATCAAAAAGCAATCAAAATGACTTCCTTGGGCAATCTAGTGTTAATGTATCTGTGTTTTTTATATTCTTGTTACTTTGTTCCATTGTAAAAAAAGTTAAATTTTTGACACATTTAATTTTTTCTTTTTCTCGATTTAACAGTAATTTTCGTTTTTTCGCTGCACTTTTATATTCTCTGCCAGGCATATTTATATTGCTAATTAAGTACTAGATTTTCCTGAAAATCAATTTAGAAGTTAGGTAATACAATTAAGATAACACAACCGACTGTGCTTAATAAACTAAAAATATTCTAACAAATTTTTACAAAACAATATAGTATATTTCTGAGATAATTGAAAAAAGTACCTAGTTAATTTTAAAAAATAAAAAATCCATGTCTATACTCGCTAAAACCTAAAACGCTGATTTATTGGTCCATCAGTTTAAAGGGGATTTTATAAAATTAAACTTAAGAATTATTTGCCCTACTTTAAATAAATATTGTTTTTCCGTTGTCATCCATTACTTGCTGTTGCTACATATACTTAAAAAAACCGACTTATTACGAAAATCAAGACTATATTTTACATTTATCCAACATTCCCGGGGTGAATCTCCATAATCCATAAAAATGATTGTTATTTTTTCTCCATACTATAGAAGTAAATAAGGTATCCGACTACGTTTGGAACCGTGATTTTGCAAAAGCGTATAAAGGATAATATTTATGATATTTAGTGTCACTTAGATTAGAAAAGGTACTTAAAATTGCTTTAAGAATAGTATTACAATAAAAAATTATTTAAGTACAATAGTTTGACAAAAAATGAACATAGAATGACCCATTTTCAAAATACTCTCCTTTTGTGAAAAATACTTCTATTATAATAGTATTTTGCCTGTATATAGCTCACACCTCTGTACAGAGGCTCAATTAGAATTTTTGAAATATATAACTTAGAAGTGGGTTTATCCATGTTTTACGTGTTACATGTGTTACAGAGGGGAGAAATGTTAAGAAAAAAACGCCGATAATTATTTCAATGGATTGTAACTCTGAAAATAATGTGAATTTTTCAAAAATCATAGTTGCGTCTCTGTACAGAGATCTGAGCTATATACAGGCAAAATATTATTATAATAGAAGCATTTTTCACAAAAGGAGAACATTTTGAATAAAGGTTATTCTAGGTTAAGTTTTTGCCGAAATATTGCATTTAAATAATTTTTTTTTGTCAAAATGTCCTTAAAACAATTTTATACATGTATTCCAATTTAAGTGACACTAAATATCACGAAAAATATCCATTTATGCGCTTTTTTAAAATCACGGTTCCGAACGTAGGCGGATACCTTAAGTTACTCATCACAAATTTTAAGATAACATACATATTTATGGGAAATCCCGATGTTTTTTCAATTTTTGAAAATACTTAATCTCTCATAACTCTTCAATATCTTCCTAAAATAATTCAGAAATGTGTATTGGTACTTACTTCTTACTTGATTAAACAGGTACATAAGTATGTTTTAATTGCTCTCGAAAATAAAAATAAATTTGATATGGTATTTTATTTTTTATTTTTGTTCTTTTACTGGTTTATTATTTTATTACTATTTTGATTGTATGCATCTTTTTCTGTTTGTTATCTTCAACGGAGAACGGGGCCCCCTAGAAACCGGGGGCCCTGGTCTGCAGCATTTACGTAGATCCGGCCTTGCAGATGGTAAAGTGGCCGCGGTAGCCAAGTGGTATAGGTATCGGATTGTGGCTTGCCTTGTCACGAGTTCGAGCCCAGTACCACTAAAGACCCGCCGTGTAGGGCAGCGATGCACGTTAAATCTGTCGAGAGCTGAAACGTCCTCCCGTTGGTGTGGTGTGGTAGTTAGGAGAGGGGGATGCCAGCTCAGGTGTCGTCCACGTCACTTGACCATGGTTCAAAATTACGTGGTCCGTCGCTAAAAGCCCTCGAGTAGCTGAACAGTGCGACGTTAATATTCAATCAATTTGCAGATGGTAAATCATAGTCTTCTGTCTGCAAGAGCTTACTTATAGGATTGATACAATTTAAGATTTTGTTCCAAATTATAATGCAGCATAAGAACTTAAATTGTTTAACACAACTTAGTCTAGAAGCCTGTACTCTTATAGAGTTGTCAATCTCCAAATGGACTATCTGCGCGACAGGCAGACGCCAAGAAAGTAATCACGTGATTCCAGCGTCAATATTCGCACGTGTGTATTCATAGCGTTGGTTTTCCTATATGTTTGTTGACGGCATTCTTGTGTCTTAATTTTATCTAATTAAAAATATATATGATATCATTGTACTTTTTGCATTATTCTAGTATATATATTTGTTAGGGAATATATTTTTAACAATTCTTTTACATATATAATTTTTGTTCTTTTCTAATTTATTTATCTAATTAGATATTCGTCTGCTTCGTTAGTGTTATCTGGGATATTTATTTATAGTTCTTGGTACACTTAGATATAGTTCTTAGTTATTTTAGTTATTAATTAATTTTGTAGTTATTTATTTCATATTTTTTTACATGAATGGCTCATAGTATAGGTTCGAAACCGCTCCTTTTGAAAAAAATTCAATTTGCACGAAATATTAAATTACAGTGCGAAGTTTTCTAGTGCCACTGGAAATCGAAGTGTTGCTGCGAATGTGTCGAAAGGATTAAAATAATTCGACGATAAATTCGTAAGCAAGATATCATTTACTGAACTTGATTGCTTAGTGAATAATTTTTTTATTCAAGGCTTTGTTAAAGCCGAAATGAAGAAGTGAGTGACGTACGAGTTCAAATCAGAACAACTTGTCAGGTAAGTTATAAATTATTTTGTTTTAATTAAGGTACTTTTTTTGAAACTATTATATATATATATATATATATGATTGCCTTACTATTTACTCTCTTATGGTTTAATGAAACTCATTGTTTTAAAATACAAAATAGGACTCTATGTATTAACATTGATAGTTATCATTTAATTATAAATTGATTCCAAAAGATTAAAAAAAAATGTGAATGGGCTAATTTATATTTTTTAATAGCTACATTATTAGTGATAAGTTTATAATTTGTTTCTTATTTTTTAGAGTAGCATTGAATATCAATTGCATTGTTTTCTATTTTAATGAATATGCATTATTAAGCTTCTTTTTTTTTAGTCATTCTAAAATTATTGCTATTTATGAGTAAATCCTAATTTGATTCCAACACAATAAAAGTAAAAGCAAGAAATGCCAAATCATTTTGAAAAAGAAATGTAAATTTTTCATTTAAAACCAATTAAATAAGGAGTAATATTGTATAAACATTAATATTCTCCCAAATTGTTAGTAATTTTTCTTATAAGGCATCGTATTTTTAATTCAAATACTTTATGACGTGTTTTTATAAACTGTTAATTTTTATTTATTTGAAATTTTCATTCACATGATTTATTTATTTAAATTTTATAAATTATGGTCTTTACTTAAAATAATTGAATTTAAACTAAGCTGTAAATTAACTTTGGCATAAATTTTTCAAAATGTATTAGTCAGTAGACTGATATGTAAATACCGAAAACTTATATGAACGAATTTTAAATTTATTTCTTTAATATTTAATACTTTTTTTTAACTTTAGGTTATAAGTGCAACATGCACTTGTCCCGCTGGAGGCACTCCAGCATTTTGTAAGCATGTATTTGCATTACTTCATGCAAACAATGATTACATAACAAAAAAATTGTATGAAGCGCAACGGAAAGATTAGACTTGGCACCTGCCGCGAAACCAGTTAAAATGGTTCCCCAAACAGCTGAAGAAGTATTTATGCGCGAACCAGCATTAGAGAAGTAGAGAATGAAATTGGGTTTGACTTCCCGCCTAATCTTTGCTATCCATGTTTTTAATAAATTTGGATTTTTTAAAGGAAATTGGAAGAAAGTTTTGTTTCTGCAATTGTCTTTCTTTTTGGAGTTATTGCATCCATATGCTGCACAGTATGTCATTTCTGAACGTAAAAAAAGAATAATTAACTATACGAGTTTAAGAGCAAGATAGTCGTAAACAAATGACGCCGTATGCACGTGCACAAGAGCTAACTGGAATCATGTGATCGTGACGTCACATGAATTTAGTCCATTATTACAAACAGCAAGTAAAGCATCGTATATCCCTCCTACTTGATACCTTAGTGGTTTCAATGCATCTATTCGGCTTTCCCAACGATTTTGTTTGAAATCACGTATCTACTTTATAAATTGTGTTCATCGTATTTTTATTTCTGTAATGCACATTTTGCTTCCACTTTATATAATTAAATAGTTTATACTAGGAACAACAACAACAAAAATAGCACCTATATTCTTTCACATTAATTATTGTTATGTAACGATAAAACTTTAATTATTTCTGTTGCTTTTTATAAGAAATTTCTGTTATAATTTTGACATTCTTATTGTTGCCTTTTTTAAAGATTTTAAATATTGCTATAGATTGGAACCTATTATTACTAGAATTTTTTTTTCTTTTTTTAATATACATACTAACTCTCTTAAACCTTTTCACAATCTCTAAAAATACATTTTAAAGGATTTTTGAGAAATATAATAGTAAAATGAAACAGTAAATAAAAACTATTGCAAACTGAAAACACCGACTTTTTAATTTTTAGTGCACCAGTGTGCTACGGAACACTGATTAAGAGCCTCTCGTTTATGTCTTGGATGAGTGATTATGTTCTGAAGCTTTTTTTTTGGTAAGATATTGAAATAGGAATTCCAAGTATTTCACATTTGTATTTGTTACAATTAACGATTGAGAATTAAAGCCTTTATGTATTAATCACAAATAAGATTGAAACTTAATTTTAAAAATGCTTTGGAAGTTATTCAGGCTTAAAGTCATTGTTGTTTGCTTATTAGGGCTGCTAGTTCTATTTTATTTTGATATAAATATCACTATATATTCAAATGAATTATCTATTTAATAATAGTCTTTCGAAATTTAAAATTCACACCTGAAAATTTGCAATTTATTTATCTAAAGGATGTTTTTGCATTGAGTTAAATGTCTGTTTAAAAATATTTGTATTTTTTTGGTTTAAAATCTTAGTCTTTTAAATATTTCCTCAAAATTTCTTCATATTAAACTGTAGATAATTTATTATATAACTCAATTTTTAAATTTTTTGAAATATGCATTTTGATGAAGTTTATTAGTAGCATACAAAATGTTTTACAATATTTTAAAGATATTATGGCCGCGGTAGCCGAGTGGTATAGGTATCAGACCGTGGCTTGCCTTGTCACGAGTTCGAGCCCAGTACCACTAAAGACCCGCCGTGTAGGGCAGCGATGCACGTTAAATCTGTTCAGAGCTGAAACGTCCTCCCGTTGGTGTGGTGTGGTAGTTAGGAGAGGGGGGTGCCAGCTCACAGGTGTCGTCCACGTCACTTGACCATGGTTCAAAATTACGTGGTCCGTCGCCAAAAGCCCTCGTGTAGCTAAACAGTGCGACGTTAATAATCTATCAATCAATTAAAGATATTATACATTTTTTATGTATTTTTATAATTAATTATACACATAATTAATTATTAGACTACATTAAATATTCCTTCAAATTGTCCATGTAAAACAGAGGTTCCCAAACTCTTTTGTCTCATAGACCCCTTGCCATGTTTTTCGGTATAGGGTAGACCCCTGCTTAATTAATGTTGAATTTTTGCAAATTTATCAAATTAAATGTCTTTTTGACAGCTAGTACTACTACTACTTTAAAAGAATTACTGATGAAGTATAGAGTTAAAAGTTTAAAAAGCATATGTTAATTAATTAAATTAAAAGTTAATTAATGTATAAAATAACTGTTAAATAAAATAACCAAGAAATACACAATTGATTTTAATGGGAGGGATGAATCTAGCACTACAATAACACAAATTTTCAACATTTAATATCAATCTTGTCAGGTTTAACCTTAAATCTCCTCTGTTAGTAGTGTCCAGTTTCTTTTTTTGTTTTGGAGATTGGCAACTGCACTGAAACTCCTTCTTACTAGGAAAAATAATTAAAAACTTCCTCGCGATATTCCATAATTCGGGACAAATAACAGGTTTGCCTTTTTAAAGCCAAAATTGCTGGCAGCCGTTTCCAAACTTTAAAATCTTCATTGGTGATACGCACCAGCTTATCACGATCAGTTCCTATTGTCATGTGACATTTTTTTTCAATATGACCATATAAATTCATTGCCTACTGTGGTATTACCATAGTCAAAGCATTCTCAAACCTGGTTTCAAAATCTCAATAAAAGGTAGTTAAATATTAAACGTAGGTTAAGGTATACTACTACCCTTGAATCATGATTTTTCTTTAAAATTGACAAATTTTTTTATGATTTTATTTTATAGTCCATCTTATTAGCTTTATAGAAATGCCAAGTTTTTTGTTTTCCATTCACTAGAACAAAAACTACAAGTGTTTTAGTAAAGGCAGATGCCATAACTTTACATAAGATGTCCAACTTTAAAATGCGTTTTATTCGAAATGTGTTTTTTTTTCGAAAAAACTCAAATGGAAGCAGCGATTGCTAAAATAATTTTTTAAATAATTTGCTGGAATTTTTTGAGTATGTTCTGTATAACAGTAAAAGTGTTTTAACCTTCAGATTTATAAATCACTGTTTAATTACAAAATTTACAGTTCTTAATGTGAATATAATCACTGCTTTTTTAAGCAATTTCATATAACAACTAAGATAAAGTGCTCTAGTTTTTGTAAAAAATAAAATATCTCTTATCCTGAGTGTCATTTTAAAAGGGAATAGCAAAGTAATACATCAAAATTGAAAAATTGAGAATTTGTTCATTTACTATTTGTACAGAACGGGCCCCGTTTATATAATTTTTTTGCCATTTTTTACCTATTTTTTCCCATTTTAGTAGTAATAATTTATTTTTCTCTTCTAAATTTTAACCTTTTTTTCTTAAAATGTACTAAATAAATCTAAAAACCGCAAAAAAATCTCCATATATCTCCATTTAAAAAAAAGTTGTCGCAAGTAGTCGGGTACCTTAAAACGTGCTGACAGATTGTCTGGGTTAATTTGAGAAAATTCCAGACCTCCAGTATTATACAGTGGTACCTCGACATACGAGTGCCCCAACATACGAGTTTTTCGAGATACGAGCCGACGAGCAAGTGATTTTTTGCTTTTAGTTACGAGCGAAATTCGAGATACGAGTCCGGTTCGGTTCGGTAGTAACACGCAGTCGCGCCATCACGATCAGTTAGCAGCGTGCTTCCGCTGTGATAAGTTGTGTAGTTGTGTTCGCGTTTTGTGTTGCGTTTACATTTACAGTTGTAGTTCATTTATTTTTATAACCATGGATCGGAAGAAAGTTTGTAAAAAGTCAAGTGCTAAGAAAAAGATGATGAGTATTGAATTAAAACGTGAAATTATAGAAAAACATGAGCAAGGTGTTCGAGTTGTTGACTTGTCGAGGCACCCAGAAAAAGTTGCAACAGGTCGTGCATCTGACCTTTTTAATGACACTTGCCTAACTCATTTCCGGAACATTCTGAGAGGGAGGAAGAAACAAACCTCCTTGGACATGTTTTTTTCTAAACGGCCTACAGGTGAAAGCGAGAAAAATGTAGCGAAAAAGGCAAAGACCAGTGAGGATATCTAATTTATTTCTTTACATTCTCTTTTTTGTTTTTGTGCAATAAATATTTGATATTTATAAATACGTTTTTATTATTCAAAACCACGTAACAAAAATAACTGGCGTGACATTTTGGAGGTTGGAACGGATTAATGGTAGTTCAATTGTTTTGTATGGGGAAATTTGCTTCGAGATACGAGTAATTCAAGATACGAGCAAGGTTGCGGAACGAATTAAACTCGTATGTCGAGGTACCACTGTATTTCTTTAGTTTAACTCTGGAAAGAAACTCTGAAAGGGTTCCTGTTTTAAAAAAATTTATGCTGTCACCTTGTACGGGCAAATTAACCTAATTAAATTTAGTAAATATAAATCTGCTAAATAAGTAAAATTTGGTTTCCACTCGATTAAATTTTCTTTTAAAATTAAAGTCACGATCTAGTTTAATGAGAGCCAATATTACATAGACCTCCACTTACACCTCATTGACGCCCAAATTCCTCTTAAAATGGCAATAACATGCAATATATATATATATATATATATATATATATTCAAGTTTTTAAAATTTAATCTTATACAAAAAATAATGGCTATCTTAAAGCAGTCTTGGAATAGATTAGAAAAATTATATGTTTATTTCACATGTGTTACATTCAATAAAAAGAAAGTGTCTATATAAGTAAAATTAACTTATTTTTTTCTTCGAAAATTCTTTTAACAGTTTAAAGCAATATAAATTAAATATTTAGCAATTATAGACTAGTTCATTTATTACTAAACAAAATTATCACAATATATTACAATTACAGAACAAAATCATCATAATAAACATAACAACGTTGTATTTCAATTTCGAGCTATTGCTATTAGGATCCTTTATGTATGGTAAATAATTAATGAATGCACTCAAAAGCTTATTAATGTTTTTCATTTTAAATACCTACTATCGTCCTTTATAAGCGACTGAAGAAGTTATTTTTATACGAGAGGCAAATAATATTTTTTCATTTGAATAACAATGTCAATCGAAAATATGTTTTAAGATGATTACGGTACATTTTCAAGCAACAAATACACACATATTTAAAAATGTTAATCAACATGAAAATATTCTACGAAACTGATGACATTTACATTTTTGTATGTAAAATGAAAAATAAATAAAAAAGAAAAAGCACAAATGCAGCAAAATAATTTTTTTCTTTTCACTTTATCTTACGCAGTGATTAAAATTCCTGGGCATTAAAAATCTAAAAAAGTATTTGAAAATGAAAATATATTGTTACCTTTTTTGATGTCCGACTTGGTCTTGTCTGCATAAGCACAGGAAGCTATATAAAAGAATTAGTTCGGAAGTCAAATTGACACAAAATTCCCTCAGTTTTCTTCGAAAAAGGGTATTTTTCTTAGGGTCATTCTGCCCCTTTCTTTTCATTCATAAAACTTGACCGTGCTTTTCATGACTTTTGTTGAGACTAATCTCTGCCAAAACAATCTATCTCCTTCAATAGTACCCGAATTCTCTCGTATAAAGCAGTAACAGTTGTAGGAAATTAGTTGAAAGAGAAGGAACAGGATACCGAAATTCTTTTTTATCGCCTCCTCCCCCTTCCCCCATGGGACCAGCGTTCGGAAACACGGCTTTAAATACTAATGAATACTCGTTAAAAAAAAACTCTAGGACTCCATAGAAAACGTGAATATTTTGCATACACATTTTTAATTTTTTTCCCTTAGAATTTTTATTTTAACTCGTGGAACCTCCGAGTAATCTTGGTTTATTTTCTTCAAAAACTAGTTAATTTTACAGAGCCAATTTGCCGCCTACTAAGGTTGCCGCCCCAGGCAGGAGCCCGTCTTGCCCACCCCTAGCGCCGGCCCTGGTGGTAGAGTATAGTCGCACTAAAGAAAAACTTGATTTTTCACTGTCTTTTTTACAGTTAATTAATATACTCTGGTACACATCTAAGAAAGAGGTTTTGTTTATTTATTTCCTTTTTATTATCTGGACTTTGGTAAGTTAACCAAGTTCTTTTTTCCGCATTTTTGTTACCTAAAGGAGGCTCAAGCTGAGTCACTACTCATTCCGGATTAGAAATCTGATGAAGCAAGCCACAAAATGAATGAAAACATGAAGGAAGCTGCAGACTAAATCTACCCAAACTGCCCAAGAACTAATTTTTCGAATTGGCAATAAAAGTTTTAATGAAATTACAATTTTACTTGAACATACAAAAAAAACCGGAAGCATCCCTAAATCGAACCCAAACTTATTACATGCTGAATTAAAGAACAAAATACCTAGGCATGACAATATAACGCACATGTACTTCACTCGAAGCGGAAAAATAAAAATTAACACCTCGGATCCTGTATGCGCTGTTCAGATGACACGCACATCACATAGTGCGGTTCACATACTATCTAGCAAGATTTACATACAATCATATTATACCAATAAGCTGATTTTACTTTGGACTCCGGGACATTCTAATATACTATGGAATGAGCAGGCGGATTATCTCGCAAGATCTGTCAGGGAGTCTAACGCTTACATCGACTGGATTGTTTCAGAAGACATCAGTAAAAAATATATCAAGAAATATTTAGAAAAGCAAATAATAATTTTTATTCAAGCAAGTATTTTGAAAATTTGGGCAATATTATAAACATTGGTATCATCTCTAAATGGACAAATAATAGAAAAGAAATTCTATGGACTCGAATCTTAAGCAAAATGATAATTACCCCAGGACTTCAAAAAATTCAATTTAACGAATAATGCAATGTGTAGTTCTTGCAATTGTTTAAATGACTTGGAACATATTTTATTAAACCGCAATAGATATACTCACCCTTGAAATCATCTAAAATCTTTTCTCAAAATTGATCCTCGTTGCAATATCACCTTCAAATAGTTACTGGAGAAAGCTATATCAAACAGATCAACATTCAGATTTTTTATTCAGAAAATGAAATATTTTGACATCAACTAACTTGTTAATATTTGTTAGTTTTTTATGGGATAATAGCCTTTGTTGCTCCAAATCCCACATGAAGATATTAACTGTAACTGTAACATGCTTCTTAAATTTGCATAAAATATACTGTCATATATAAAGAAATTTCTGTTGTAATTTAAGAGTAACATAAATCGTAATGGTATAAGAATTAAATGTGTTTTTTTCATTGACTATGGTTTAATGCAAATTTTAGAGGGTTTTAAGCGACAGTGACTATCAGGTCTCTCACCAGCTTATATCGAGAGCAATTAAAGTCATAACTGAACTTCTCCATCTTTCAGTCCGTGCACAAAATACTGTAGATAAATTATTTCTCGCACATTTGCTGAATAGTCCGAGAAAGCTAATATGGTGAGCCTTTCGCTTTCGGAGGCATATTCCTGCAAAATTTTTCTAGTGCTCTGGTGTCTTGACTTCATCTGCAGGCGTGCATAATCTTTAGAGCATTTCTGGCTGAACCGAAGATCCAGAGCATTATAAAGGGATTTCAAATTCAGCCGCTCTGCGTCGGGAAGAGTCTGCGTAGAGTAATTTAAATATAAGATTTAAATTACTTCTATTATATTACAAACTGGAACACAATGCAAAACAATTACAAAATATATCATTTATAAATCTGATAAGACGAAAGAAAACAATTAAAATGACTGTAAAACTAAATTCACCACGAATTTCCGTAATGTATTCTCTCACTGAAATATCAATTTCTTTTATAATTTAAGTACAACATAAATATAAGTGGTATAAAAACTACATATTAAGTTTCACTGACAACAATTTCTCCGTTTTTAAAAATTAATGCATATCTGTAGTAGTTTAGGTGTGACAAAACCAGGTCTATAACTCATTTACATAGAGCAACCAAAACCATAATTGAAAACATAATACTTTTGTAGGATGAGAGACACACAAAGCTAGCCTCATTAGAGAATACTTTATATGAGTAACATGTTTAATTAGAATATTCTTAAAAAATTGATATAATATATTCAATAGGTATGATATAATATATACAAATCTTATGTAATCAATACTGTTGACGCCTGCGTGCGTCTGATGAAGTTGGCGCATGCGCGCAAGAATGTATCGAAGAAGAAGAATTTTGTTGTCAGTTGTGCGAGTAACCCAGCCCAGAGTGTGCGGGTTAGAATAAAGCTAGTGTACTACAGTCCATTGAGTTTTTATTTCGAGTTTGTTAAATTCAATTTTAAATCTCTGAGCTATCGCGTGAACATTTGGTCCGTCGAGCCGGATATAAGCGATCTGATGGATATTTGTATTTGTGAAGCCGTTGGATTATCAAAATTCAGTGAAAAAGAGTGTGATTGCTAAAGTGTGTGAATAGAGACCGATTTCTAAACTGAAACCGAAACTCAAGCTAACCGCGTGTTCATCTGGTCAGCGTCGACCGTAGAAAGAACCATATAAATTGTGATAATTTATCTTACGACTGAGATAAAAACTTTTGTTACTTCCGTTTCTGAATGACGCAAGACAAAAATTTCTATTCCGTTGAAGAGAAAGGGTGAGTACCCTTCTTAAGTTTTTTGTGTTGAACTGTTTATTCAATATGTCGTTAAAAAATATATTAGCTAAGAAGCGTACTTTTAAAACGCAGTTAACTAAACTAAGACAGCAAATTGACGATGAAGGTGTTTTATTAAGTGATTTAGAAGTCTTAAAAAGTAAATTTAAAGTGCTTGAAGTTGACTTAAATTCTACTTTTGATTCATTATTTGAACTGTCCACGGAAGAGTGTATTGAAACGTATATTAACGAAAAAGATGAAATTGATGAAAGAATATTAGAGGTGGAATTTGCTTTAAGTAGAAAGTTAACTAAATTTGTTAATGAAAAAAAAACAGAAACGTCTGGGTTTTCAGTTAAAAAGTCTGAGAACAATCTTAATGTGCGTCTGCCAAAAATTACTTTACCCACGTTTTCGGGTAACTTACATGAGTGGCTTTCATTCAAAGATATTTTTGAAGCCAGTGTCGATTCAAATCCTTATTTGACCGATGCGGTTAAGTTACAGTATTTAAAATCGGCTTTGAGAGGAGACGCTCTTCGAATAATACAGTCAATATCTATTGTGGATTCGAATTATAAATTAGCCTTTTCCTTATTAGAAGAAAGGTACTCGAATCATAGAGAACAGGTTTATGCGCATCTTAAACGGTTCTTAAGCGTGCAGCCTGTGCATAACGAGTCGGCATCAGCAATATTAAATTTAATTGATGTTACAAATGAATGCGTGAGATCTTTAGAAGTTTTAAACCAAAGTGTTGAAGGGTTTTCTTCTATTTTATTTGCTTATATTTTAGGGGAAAAATTAGATCCTAATACTAAAATTTGGTGGGAAAGAAAATTAGAAAAAGAAAATTTGCCTACGGTTACTGATCTTCTTGAATTTCTCAAAGATCACGCGAGAACTCTGAATGCTTCTAAAAGTGTTATTAATGTGAAGAAAATAACAAATAAAAGCTTTGCCATAGTTTCTAATTCGAATGATAAACACCCACAAAATTTGTGTAAATTGTGTAATCTGAGCTGTCACAGACTTTTTAAATGCCCTAAGTTTTTAAAATTTAGTGTTAAGGAGAGGGTAGACTACGTCAAAAAACAAAACTTATGTTTTTCGTGCTTCCTGAAACACAGTGTTAGAAATTGTACTTCCAGCTACATTTGCAGAAACTGTTTAAAAAAGCATAACGTACTTTTATGTTATCAAAGCGAAACTAACTTCAGTGGTTTTAGTTCAGAAAAGCCAAACGCTGTACGAGACCAGTGTGAGTCATCTAATCAAAGCAAAACTGCTTTAAACGACTCTTCGACGCCTGTGACTGACAGCAATAAAACAGATTCTCAAGTGGAAACGAGTGTGCGGTTCGGCAATGTTTTGGCTCCAGAGTTCATTACAAAAAATAGTTTATCGTTCATGAGTAATCAAACTGGTAAAAGGAAATCAGTTTTGCTAAGCACTGCAATTTGTTATTTATTAGATGAGGCAGGAAATAAAATTAACGTGCGTTGTTTACTGGATTCGGGTAGTGAATCATGTTTTATTTCTCGTAATTGTGCAGAGCTATTGAGGTTAAAAAAGGAAAAAATTAATATGAGGGTATCGGGTTTAAATGATGCTTCATTAGCAATTAAATGTCGTGTAAACGCTGCCATAAGTAATGAGGATAAAAGTTACGAAAGAAACTTGGATTTTTATGTTGTTCCTAAAATAACTGCTGATAAAACACCTCCCTTTAAGATTGATATTTGTATGCAAGACTTTATGAATGTGAAATTAGCAGATAATAATTTTAATGTACCAGAGCGTGTAGATGTACTTTTAGGTGCTGAAGTTTTTTACGAGCTATTAAGACCAGGGCAAATAAGAGTTGTAAATTCTGAGTTAATTTTACAAAATACTGTCTTCGGGTTTATAATGTCAGGTGTGATTTCCACAACAAATGAAAACAGAGTACATTGTGGTTTTATTAAAGAGGAAAATGATTTAAATGAAACACTTAAAAAATTTTGGGAGCTTGAAAATGTAGAAAATTCAGTATCTAAAAATAGGGAAACTGACATTTGTGAGGAACATTATGCTCGTACGCATACTAGAGACGAAACTGGCAGGTACATTGTGACTATGCCACTAAAAGAAGAGCCTAGTAGTTTAGGAAATTCGAAAGATGTTGCCCTCAAAAGATTAAATTCTCTTTGGAGACGATTAGTTAGAGAACCAGAATATTTATCGCTGTACAAAGAATTTTTGAAGGAGTATGAGGAACTGGGTCACATGAGTGAAGTTTTTGAAACTAACGAACCTAGTGTCATCTATTATATGCCTCATCATGGAGTATTTCGCCCACAAAAGACTACAACTAAGTTGAGAACTGTATTTAATGCTTCAACTGTTACTACTAGTGGACTTTCTCTAAATTCTTTGCAGTACAATGGTGGTGTTATTCAAGATGATTTGTTCTCTATAATGATCAGATTCCGCAAACATATTTTTGCTTTTACTGCGGATATAAAAATGATGTATAGGATGATAAAAATACATCCTTCGCAAAGAAGTCTTCAAAGAATTTTGTGGAAAAGGGAAATTGACGATCCGGTAAAAATATTTGAGCTTTCCACAGTGACGTACGGCACTGTAAGTGCCCCAAATTTGGCAATGAGAACGCTGAAGCAAATTGCCATGGATGAAGGAAATAAATTTCCTCTTGCTGCACCGGTACTTCTCTCGGACTTTTACATGGACGATGTGCTCACAGGAGCACAATCGTTGACAGTTGCACAAGAATTGCAACATCAGCTAATTGAGATTTTAAGCACTGCGGGAATGACTCTGCACAAATGGTGCAGCAGCAATGAAAAACTTGCGGTAGACGACAACGAGTACCCATTTTCAAACGAAGTAGAGACTACAACGCTTGGTGTTTTGTGGAAATCTAAACGAGACTGTTTCAGTTTTAAGGTAAAAGTCGAAAATGACTCACTTGTCACTAAACGAACAGTATCGTCAACAATTGCAAGATTATTCGACCCTATTGGCCTCTTGGGTCCAGTGATTACAAAAGCCAAAATTTTCCTCCAACGGTTATGGTTATTAAAATTAAATTGGGATGATACGTTGCCAGAGAAGGAAACTGAGGATTGGAAGCGTTTCTCCACTGAATTACAGCTTCTAAATGAAATAGAATTTGATCGATGTATTCTTACGCCTGAGCCAAGTCTTATTGAATTTCATGGCTTTTGTGATGCCTCAGAAGCTGCTTACGGAGCAGTCATATATTGCAAATCTCGTTCTGGTTGTGATCAAGCACAAATTAGATTATTAGTAAGTAAATCTAGGGTTTCACCATTGAAAAAAATAACAATTCCTCGCTTGGAGCTATGTGCTGCAGTTTTGCTATCAAAACTAATGTCACGAGTGTTGTCAGCTTTAAAAATTGACACTTATAATGTGTTCCTGTGGAGTGACTCCATGATAGTGCTTTCTTGGATGCAAAGGAAGCCATATCAACTAAAAACTTTTGTTGCAAATCGTATCGCCACAATTCAAGAACTGACAGCTGTGCAACAATGGAACCATATCAAATCAATTGATAATCCTGCTGATATGCTTTCCAGAGGACTTGATCCAAATAAATTGTTGAACAATGAACTTTGGCTTAGAGGTCCTGAGTTCCTAAAGCTGGATGAGTATCCAGTAAAAAATATTCCTGCTGAAGTCATCACAAAGGACATTAACAACGAACTAAAAGTTATTAGTGACTATAATTTTACTTTAAATATGAATTCTTTTATTTGTGAATTTCTTAATATTTCTAATGACTATTCTAAATTAATTCGTATACTTAGTTATATTTTTAGATTTTTTAAAAATTGTAAACAAATGAAAGTAAGTGGTCCTCTACAGTCCTGTGAATTGAGAGAAAGTGAGCTGATTTTGATCAAGCAGGTACAGTATGAACAGTTTCATGGAGACTATGTAAATCTAACCAAAGAAGGTAATGTGGTTACTAATAGTAAATTAAAAAAGTTATGCCCTTTTCTTGATAATAAAGGCAATTTGAGAGTAGGTGGTAGAATATACCAAGGTATATTTCAGTATGACAAAAAGTTTCCAATAATTTTGCCCAAGAACCATAAACTAACTAGTTTAATTATAGAAATGTACCATAAAAAATATCTTCATGTAGGTCCTCAAACTTTATTATTTCTGATTAGAAATAAATTTTGGCCAATTAATGGTCGCAATGAGTGTAGAAAAATTGTCCATAAATGTTCTGTTTGTTTTAAAGCTAAACCTTTGATGAGTGACCAACTCATGGGCCAACTACCAAAGGAGAGAATTACTCCAAATTTAATTTTTAATTGTGTAGGAGTGGATTTTTGTGGACCATTTTTAATTAAGTATCCAAACCAAAGAAAGGGAACATTTCAAAAGGTTTATTTAAGTGTTTTTGTTTGTTTTGTTTCTAAAGCTTGCCATTTAGAAATTGTTAATGATTTAACAAGTAATGCATTTATTGCAACTTTAAAGAGATTTTTTAGTAGAAGAGGCAAGTGTGCACAATTGTATTCAGATAATTCCAAACTTTTATTGGCAGTAATTTAGAGTTAAAGAGATTGGCAAATTTAGCTAAAAAACCTGATGAAAATTTGGCTAACTTCTTATCAACTGAAGGTGTAGATTGGAGGTTTATTCCTCCTAGAGCACCTAATCATGGAGGTCTGTGGGAGGCTTGTGTCAAGTCCATTAAATATCACTTAAAGCGTACAGTTGGTAATCACAAATTAACTTATGAAGAATTCCTGACTTTAATTAATCAAATTGAGGGAATTCTGAATTCCCGACCGCTATTTCCACTGTCCTCAGATATAGAAAATTTTGATATTTTGACACCTTCCCATTTTTTAATTGGACGTCCTATAACAGCTATTCCTGAGCCTTGCATAATTGATATAGCTGATAATAGGTTGAAAATTTGTCAAAAAATAACAAAATTTACTCAACAAATTTGGAAAAACTGGCAAAATAATTACATAAGTACCCTGCAACAAAGAAATAAATGGCGTTTTGAGAAAAATAATGTCAACATAGGAGATGTAGTTATTTTAAAAGAAGATAACGTGCCAGTGTGCAGTTGGCCGTTAGGCAAAATAATTAAAATTTATCCCGGACAGGACAGAAAAATAAGAGTAGTTGACATCAAAACTAAAACCGGTACATTTAAAAGATCTATTAATAAGATATGTTTGCTTCCCTTTTGCCAAAATGACTGAAAAAAGGGACTTAAATTAATTTAAATATGTTGTATCTTGTGTAAATTGAGATATTTAGTTAAATCTATTGTGTTTGTTTGTTTTATTAAGATTCTAGTGTATTTCCTGTGTATTGGTATTTGTATTTGTGCATTACTGCCCTTGTCTTTATTGTTTTCGTTGTGTTTATTTTTATTGATTTGAATCTGTCATCAAGATAATTTTTAATTTTAATTGACTGTAAGTGTTGAATGAGACATTCAACGGGGGGAGTATGTTGACGCCTGCGTGCGTCTGATGAAGTTGGCGCATGCGCGCAAGAATGTATCGAAGAAGAAGAATTTTGTTGTCAGTTGTGCGAGTAACCCAGCCCAGAGTGTGCGGGTTAGAATAAAGCTAGTGTACTACAGTCCATTGAGTTTTTATTTCGAGTTTGTTAAATTCAATTTTAAATCTCTGAGCTATCGCGTGAACAAATACCATAATTAAATATTGTCAAGAAGGAAATAACATTAAAATATATAATTTAAGAATCCATCTATTCTTATATTAGAAATAAAAATGACTTAGATCTCAACCATATGTCTACATCAGTGGTCTTCAAACTGTGTTCCACGGAACTCAGGTTTCATACGGAATCCCGCTTCAATTTGTGGGACCATGATGGCCGCTTTCGTGTTAGACGCTATGCCGGTGAATGCTGCCTTCTGGAATGCGTTATCGAATGTCATAGCGGCCTAACACCCGGAGTTATGGTTTGGGGGTGCGACATTGTATCATAGACGATCCAATTCGCTACGAATTGCGGGTAATCTCAATAGCAACTGGTACGCCCGTGAAGTGCTACAGCCCGAGGTCGTTCCCTTCCTTCAAGACATCCCTGGAGCTTTCTTTCAGCAGGAAAATGCACGCCCACATGCTGCAAAGACTGTTCGAGACTTTTCTTTAGCCCAACACATGCAACTTCTTCCTTGGCCTGCTTATTCGCCGGATATGTCGCCTATTGAGCATGTGTAGAATTTGGTTGGTCGGCGTCTCGCTCTTGATCCGCATCCTGCAGCTTCAAAAGACGCGAACTTAAGCTGCGCATACAAGTAATATGGAATTCTCTTCCACAAGCAAACATTCAAAATCTATTTGACTCTATGCCACGTCGTATAGCAGCACTTATTGCAGCGTGTGGTTGCTACACCAAATACTGATTTTGGACACTTAATATTGTTTTCTTTTTTCTTTCTTTTTGCTTTGAAAATTTCGTCATTTATTTGAACTAATACAAGTCGTTTGTACATTAAATTTCATTTGATTCTGATGATTCCTTCATGTTGTTTCATTTTTTAGAAACAGCAGTATACTTTGTCAAATACTAGTACAAAACAGTAACCCGTAAATGTGCGTGAAACAGTACCTCACAAACGTAGACGCAAATACACCATTAAGCGTCCTCGACCGATTGCCGCCATTCAACTACATGAGTAACGATGGTGTATTGGTGGTAGGCCTGAGTGTAGATACGGACAGTTGGCATACAGCTCGGAATTTGCAGTTTTTCGGTATTTATTTAGAGGTATCTCATTTGAAGATTACATTATACGGATTATATGATTCTGAAACCAAAGTGAAAGCGAGACAAGCCGGTTGCCCTGATTCCAGGCCCAGTTGGCACAAGACTTAAAAAGTTCCTGAGTACAATAAATTAATAATAATAAACTAATCTAAAATCTCCAAAAATTTACGGTTAACAGATTCTTATAGTTATTGTCTAACATTTTGTTCATTATTATATTTTGTGGCATGTAGCTTTATTCGAGTTATAGAAATTTAAAAGAAAAAAAAAATCGACTTTTGTTGCAATAAAAAAGGGTATCATCTAGCTTTCGCAAATTAGACAGCCAGATATTTATATGCTAATATCAAAACATCAAAAACGTAGATCTCATACATAGAGCCTATTTATTTAAGGCCTTAGAAATACATTTATGTATGTTGTTTGATATAATCTATTTAAAATTTTACTATTGCTTTATATAGAATCATTCCGTTTCATCAATTAAAGTTTTCAAAAATTACTATCTATGTTTAATTATTATCTTTTAATAATCCTTAAATAAAAATTGTTTAGGAATTGTTTAACATTTTAATCCTTATCATTTAGTATCCCAAAAAGTGCATCATATGCGAATACTACCTGATATCCACTCGTTTCGCTAGGTATTTCTCATGACATTTTAAAATATTATAAACTCTTTTAAATTTGTTGTTTTCTAAGTCCTAGAACTAAGCTTTTGGATATATTGAAAAATATTGTTATAGCCTTCACATCTTGATTTAAAAAGGACAGGACTTGAGTTTCGAAAAAAGAAGTATTTGTGCCACTGTAGCAACTCACTCAGAGTTAATCCCCCCCCCCCAAACTTCACTTTCATTGGATCTCTACTCACCAAAAGAAACATCGCTGTAGAATTCCAAATCTAGCTATAATTGTTTAAAAACCATAATTTTTTTTATCTGTTACGCTCCCGCAACACCCCCTCAAACCCCTTTGGAGTACATTTCTGCAAAACACATTCTGAACGGATCTCTACCCAACAGAAGAAATATGTTTGCCAAACTTTGAGTCTGTAATAGTTTAAAAGAGGGAAATTTTGTCTATAACGCCTTTGCACCACTTGGGAGTCGATGTTCATAAAACTAGCTCTTAACGGATACCTAACCTAAACTAAACACAATAGCGCAACAACACGTTGCGAGCCAAAGGCCTACTTTTCCCATCTCAGTTTTCGTGACCTTGGGCACTGAAGTGCATGAACAGATATTCCGGTCAGGTGGTCAGTTTCTCGTGGAACCCCCAGTGTTTAGTTCCCAAGCAAGCTGGTACTTCTTTGTCGACCCAGTGAAGGGATGAAAAGCTGATATGACCTTGCCCAGTCAGGGGTTTCAACCCCGGATCTGTGGCGTGGAAGCGCGATACACTACTACTGGGCCACTGGGCGTCTGATGGATCACTACTCAACAAAAGGAATTGCCTGCCAAATTTCTACTGTAGGTCTAATAGTTCCTGAAATCCCATGATGAGTGAGTGAATCGCTTTTCTTCCACATATACATACACGAGTCCACGAACTTAAGATTAGAAGTCGGGAAACCCCAAGCAAAATAAATGAAAACTTGATCTAAATCAGAGGTTCCCAAACTTTTTTGCCGCATAGACCCCTTGACAGGTTTTTCGGTTCGGGATACTACTTACCTAATATTAATTTTTTGCAAATTCATCAATTTAAATGCGTCTTTGACAGCAGGCACAGAGCTACTTTCTTTAAAAGATTTTAGATTTTTAACTTTAGTGAAGTATAGTGTTTAAAACTTAAGAAAAAACACATGTTAATTAATTAGCTTTTTAATTAAACTTTACTTTAAGATCTTCGTTAGTGCCTATTCCTAGAGCCTAATTCTTGTAATCTGACATCTTTTTTCTTTTCAAAGTGGCCATATGAATTCAATTCCTACTGTGGTATTATGATAGTCAAAACACTCTCAAACCTAGTTTCAAAATCTAAGAAAAGGGCACTTAAATGTTGAACGTAGGTTAAAACGTCTTTTTCCTCTGGCATATTGTCTGTGGCAATTGAAAAACTAGGAAAATTTATGACGTCCAAAATTATACTCCTTTTGCTTAATTCTTGCAAGAAAGGCTGAAATGTGGCCCTTGTTTTGATAAAATTTTATGCTGTCCCTTTGTAACTGCAAAAATTAGCCTCATTAAATCTAGTAAATAAATCTGTTAAATAGGAATGTCTGGTTTTCACTTGATTAAATTTCCTTTTAAAATTAAAGTCACTATCTGGTTTAATGAGAGTCACTATTGTAGACCCCCATTTATACCTCATGGACCCCCAAATTATTTTTTCGTGGACATGGACCCCTTGCAGGTCGTCATAGACCCTAGGGGTCCATATAGACCACTTTGGGAATCACTGATCTAAATCATTCCGAGAACTTTTTCAAACTGGAATGGATCTATTTTGTATTTTTCTCTTGGTAAAAAAACAGTTCTACATATAGATGATATTCACAAATAAGAGACAAAAGACATTAAAAAATGAGCCGGCTGAGTGGGCGAAGCTGGTTTGGCAATGGCCTTGTACGCCCAAGTTTTCGGGTTCGGTCCCGGCCCAAGTCGGTGGTTTTTCATGATGCAAAAAATCGACAGCGTCCATGCCGTTTGATTGTGTGGCATGTTAAAGATCCCTAGAGTGCCGGGTTGGCTTGTGGGCTCTCAGCAAGATTAAATTCTAGCACAATTTCGCATCGTCAGAGTTGAGTTATCCCCCTCTGGTGAGGAAATTGGGCGTCAAAACTATATTGTGGCAATTGGTATCCACCTATATGGTGCCACACTAAAAAGTGGTACCAGCTCCCGGGGAATGTAGCCTCATTGGAAAAAAACATTAAAAAAAATGAATAGTTTAATCGTTTGACAAGCACACTATTTATACTTAAAAAGCTATATGATATGTTTTAAAATGTTACCAGGAAGTGATTTTGAATAAAAAAAAAATGTTTGCATATTTTTACAATTTTAAGCACTATCGTATTTATGAACTAAATAACCCAGAAAGTTCCATATTTTTACTTTTAAAGTACAGGGTTATCAGGAATGAATGACCCGATTGCAAAATTTAATAATTTCCCGATGAATAAACAGAAAATGATCATTAATATGTCACATATATTAAAGATAAAATATGAAATTTTGAGTTTGCAACGTTGTTTTTGTCAAATAAGTGGCAGCAATGTTGTAATTGTGAACAAAAGTGGAAATAGCGGGAAGGCATTTTGTATGCTCTCGTTTGCAAAAAGTCTGTCTGTAATCACGGTTCAGCGTGAATTTCGGAGGAAGTACCATACAAATGCACCGACATCGAAGAGTATAAACCAGGGATGGCGAACCAGTGGCACATGATACCATATTTTGGGCACGCCACCGATCAAAATAGTTTAAATTTTAGTCAAAAATAATTAAGTTCACAATGAAATAATCCTCATGAGGGATCTCATTCACGCGTTTGTGTGTGTGTGACGCTAAACTGTATGTTTTCATAAACGATATGATTACAAGAAACTAACAAGTACTTCCTAAACTTGAAAAAAATATCAAAGATTTAGATATACGTGAGAAACCAGACGAGGAAAAAGTTATTGAAGAATTTATTTTTGTAACTGATTCTTCATTCAAGGAATTTTCAGCCAATGTTCTCAGTTAAAATAATTATTGGAAACGCTCAAATTTATTATGTACCCGGATGGGATTTTATTTGGTAAGCTAGACTTGTCCCAGTTCTACTGGTTGAATATTAATGAATTTGATATGCAACTGATTAATTTTCAGTATCGTTCAATATGGGTTCAAAAATTTATTGAATCAAGGAAGAAGTTGGAATTGATATGTAGTAAAAAAATGTCAGTAATGAAAGTTTGGAAACATGAAATTCGAGTCCAGACACACTTAACTGCTTGAAGAAGCTGACTCACCATTATGTAACTACATTTTCATCTACCTATGCCTGCGAGTCATTATTTTCAGAGATGAATAACATTAAAGCCTCGCTTAGAAACCGTTTTACGGTTGACTCCAATTCAGCATGCATTCTACTAAAAGTAACAACTTACATTCCCGTTATAAGTTATTTGCCATCTAATCTGCAACATCAAAAATCACAATAATGATATCCTATAACTTGAATTACACGTATAACGTGCCAGCTCAGGTGCTGTCCTCGCCACTTGACCATGGTTCAAAATTACGAGGTCCGTCGCCAAAAGCCCTCGTATAGCTGAACAGTGTGACGTTAATATTCACTCCCTCCCTCCCAATATCCAGTCGATACATAATAAAATGTAAAAATCCATCTAAATAATCTCGATCCATGCTAGCTATAATTCCAATAGGATAGCATATGAAATATAAAAACGCAGCAAAATCGTAAGACAGGCATTAATTTTAACTTTTCCTGCAGGTGTAATCACATTAGCTCTATTTTTTGAAGTTGACGTAAAATGCTTTTTTCAAAATTACATTGAATACCATGACAGCAAACTTAATGATTCGGCAGCAATATAACCTAGGCTTACCTTCCAGTTCATCCAACCTTCAGAACGTGAAATGGTAAGCATAACCAAAAAGTCTATGAAAGAAAAGTGCAGTAGAATCACATGATGAAAAATGACATCAGTCGCTGCCATTTCTTTTTTGGCGAGGGATTTAGTAATCCAATTATTGTTAGAAACGTCAGCAAGCAGCCAAATTTTTTCTCTTTGTAGTAATTTGTGCATTTTGAAATTTCTTAACATTTGTTTTTCAAGTCGGCTGACAATGTTAATGTGTGTGTGTTCCAGCTCTGTAATTTCATCGGATTTTTTATAGTTGCTAACAAAGGCCAATCTGCTGTACGCAGTCTAATCTTTATCCAATAATTCAATCTCGTTGAAAGAAAATAAGAAAACAATTCGTCAAATTGGATTCAGTGTTTAGGAAAATAGATCAATGACTTACTTAACATGAATTAGGCTACAATTCCAAGTAATTATAAAGGAAATCAATAATTTTTCTGTTCGAAGATACAAAATAGCTAAGAAAAACTTAATATCAACTTTTGTTGACTGAATATTTTTTCCGTTATCCCCGTTAATATTTTTTCAATTACAAAGAATAAGAGCTATTGGAAACGCTTATTGAGAAAAAAAACTGTTATTTTAGATCAATTCCTTTCTAAATTAGTAACAGAAAATTAATTAATTAAAAAATGCAAGCTTTATTTTCTGTTAAAATTTTATAACAATGTACTCCTTTTTCCAATAATTTTTTTATCAAATATGAAAGAAGTTCTTTTTCAATCTTCTGCCCATTTGATAAGAAAGATTTCTAATAAATTTTTACCTAAGCAAAATTTAGATTGATATAAAAAAAAGTACTTTTGTTACACTTTCCATAGTTCGAGACCTTTTTCTATGCATACACAGAGCAACGATAATTGATTGAATGGATCATTGGTATCAACCGAAAGGAGAAGCAATTAAGGTCATAGAAAAATGTGTAATTTCAATATGATTAAGATACTTGCAGATATTTCTTATTTTTTAAAAAAAGTTAATTTGTGACGACTCTCTCTATCCGCGTCTTTCCGATTAACTAATCCACTTGGGAAATCTTTGGTCTTTTAAAACTATTTTATTTGCAACGAACACTCTGAAGAAAATAACATGATTATTTAAATTAAGTCTACTGTATATAGTCTACGCTTTCAAGCTAGAGAGAGAGAAAGTGAAAGAGATAGGATAGATTACTAGCGTATCAGATAATTGAAATCATGGTGTAACGCAGATATTTGATAATTATAATTACACTCACTTCCAAAAGTTAAGCACGGAGAGGAAAATGCTGATTTCCGGAATCCAATCAAAATTGAAGAGGATGCAATTCGCTGCAGAGGTAGATGGAAGTATGCAAATATGTTAAGTAACAGCCAACCCTGCTTTCATGTCAAGAAATATGCCAAAAGGGCAGTCTTATAAGAAGCCAGCTTTATGAAGGGTTACAGAAGTTGATTGTAAGTGCTAAGAGAAGGTGTTTAACACTTTCGTACAATTTGTTTTCAAGACATACGTGTTTCTATGACTTCCAGAAAACAAATGGAAGATTCTGAGTGCTGGCGTGCTGTGGGGCAAATTGAAGCAGGACAGTTGATCACAGAAGTTGCTCTTTTCTTCGGCGTTCATCATTCTGTAATTTCACGTTTATGAAAACAATTCCTAACCACACAGACAGTTGTCCGAAGGCCCGTAGGCGATCGCCCAAGGGTTACAACCCCGCGGAAGATCAATATATTGCTATTGTAGCCAAGCGGAATCGAACAGCGACCTCCACACGTGTGACATCTATGGTTACAGAGTCCATTCGTAAGGCTATATCTGCAGCTACTGTACGCCGAAGATTACATATGAATGGACTGTATGCCCGGGTACCTCGAGTTTGTGTTCCTCTATCCGTCCAATCAAGAAGGGCACGATTAAAGTGGTGCCAGGAACATGACAATTGGACTGTGTCTGACTGGGCAATGTCATGTTTACTGATGAGTCAAGATTTGCTCTGGAGCCAGATGACAAGTGTATAAGGATATGGCTTAAACAAGGAACACGTGATCAGCCCCAAAACATCACTGAACATCACGCATTCCAAGGTGGAAGCATTATGGTGTGAGCAGGGATTTCATTAGGATACTGCACCGACCTGCACATCTTTAAACGGGGTTCTGCGACGGCTGTCCAGTATAGAGAGTCATAGAACCCATTGTGAGATTGTACGCTGCAGCAGTTGGTTCTACTTTTGTTTTAATAGACGATAAAGCACGTCCCCATAGAGCTGACATCGTCGATGACTACCTGGAGAGTGAAGGGATTGCGCGTATGGCAAGGCCAGCATATTCGCCCGACCTTAATCCCATTGAAAATCTTTGAGATGCTCTCGGTCGTGCTGTATCTTCCCGTTTCCCATCTCCAGCCACTCTTATTGAGCTGGAAACTGCTCTACAAGAAGAATGGCTATTGCTAAATTCTGCGGTGGTTGATCACCTAATTGAAAGCATGGTCAGAAGGTGTAATTTGCATACAGATGAGGGGGGATCACACACCCTATTAATGTCCTTTTTTTTCATTTTATGCTGTTTATTTTCACTTTTACATAATTCTGCTTAAGTCTCCAGTATGACATTATCTGATAACTTACAAAAATTAAATATTGTTTTCATTTCTGTATATATTTATTGATTTTGTTTTATGTATAAATATATATGCTACTTTACTGCCAAATTTTGTGTCAATCAAAGCAGTATTTGTTGATTTTTTTGCATCTTACATCTTCGTGCTTAACTTTTGGAAGTGAGTGTATTAAAGTGACGATTGTACACTAGAGATTAGATAGCTAGGAAAGTAGTATATTCGAACCTGAAGTAAGTGTTCTGATATTTAAAGTCTTCTCATACTTAGCGTACATCGTTGTTTATCTACGTGTGGCGGTGGTATCTATATAAGCCAGTAACAACCTCCGAACTAAGATGATCATTTTAGTATAGTGGATATGTTATGTGCTTACGAATACGAAAGTACCAGGTTCTAACCTTCATTGGTGACTCTGGCTGAACTTTGAAACAACGCAACCTTCACGGAGTAGACGTGGTGTCATGTATCCGCCGCAAGAGCAACCAAAAGCCCTCAAATCTATATGATGCAACAACCAAGCCATCAAACACAAATGACGCAACAACTTACACACCCGCCATAACTATGGTATCGTTCGTTCCCCTATTCACTGGCAGGGGAGTGTGTGGCATCTATATAAGCCTGTAACAATCTCCGTACTATGATCTTTTTAGTATAGTGGATATGTCATGCGCTTACGAATCTAAAGGTACCAGGTTCTAACCTTCATACGTATTGCTTCAATTATGGCTATTCTTCTTTCCCTTCCTCCCACATCTCTAGGCGTGGATCAAGGATCCTCACAAATTTTTAACTCAAACGAAATTCTGCAAAATATCTGAATTCATAAATACGCTGTATAGCACCGGTATGAATTATAACTATTAATTCCATATTACAATATCTCAAAAAAAAAAAAAAAAAACGTAATTACATTTATTTCATTCTTAAATTTTTTGTGCTCTGTTTAAATGCAATCAAAACAACACTAATGCCAGTAAAATAATATTTTTTTAGATAGAAAAAGTTAAAATAAATCTAAGTATTGTTGCAAATTTGCGTGGGTGTTAAAATGCTGACAATTCCAATTAATTGAATAATAACACATTTTTATTCATAAACATGGACGAGCAAACGACAACACGAGGACAAATTCGATGTATATACACAAAGAAACACACTCGTGTCCATAGAATAAGGATAATGCAAGTTCAAGCAAAGAAAGGGTCAGAAGCAAAACAAATATGACTTATTTGTAAAGCCTTTTCATTAAACAAAAGGTAAAGAGCAACAAAGGTGCTATAAGTTTGATATCATTGATAAAAATTGCAATTTTTGCTCCTTGGAGCAAATTACAAAAAAACAACACCTATTTACATAAACCAATATTATATGCTTGGTATGATGGTTATTACATAGTATGTCTCCCAGACGATGCAATACAGTCCATACAACGCCTATGCATGCTGAGTAACAATATTACACCACTCATCAAGCAATGCTCTCCGAGGTTCCGGTAGACAGGTAGGAGGTGGTTGACGGGCTGCAACTTGTCGGCCAAGCATGTCCTACACATGCTCTACTGGATTCAAGTTCGGTAACCTGGACTTGTCGGGAAACATCACACAAACCCACTGCTGTGGTGTCCACAATACATGCTCTCTACTCCAGGCTAACCACAAGCGACAGTGAGTTGTGTTAAGTGGAACACATCTGACAGGTCTTCGAGAATATAGACCAATTTGTCTTAAGCGTCTGTACACGGTCTGCCTTGAAACTGTCGTACCAGTGGCTGAAGAGATTTGACGAGACAGGTCTGATGCTATACTTCGTCAATATCTTTTGGCAGTAACTGCCAAATACCGTTCTTCATTCGACGTTGTAACTCGGTGGCAACTTGTGATGTAACGTCTACTCACATTACCATCATCTTAGAATCGTTGCCAAAGCCTTGAGATGACACTCTGGGCGATTCTAAGCTCCTCGGATACTTCCAGCTGGGTACGCCAACTTTCCATACGGCCGATAATTCTTACCACGTAAAAAATCATCTAAATACGTTCTTTGTGTCATGACTATGCGGTCATTGTGTGCGCTAAAAGGCTTATAAAGCGCTGCGAACAATTTTACTTCTTTGCCTGTATTCCTTTTACATTCCTCCTCTTACATTTTTGTCATTGTGACGTACTATCGGTGTCCTCCTGCACTTTGCAAATGATTCTAGAAGATGTGTGTATCATTTTTTACGGGTGATACATTTACTTTAGAGTTCGATTTCCGCATGACTCTGAATTATCCTTAATTTATGGACATGAGTGTAACAGACTATTTATAGTAATGGAAAAAAGCCCCCGTTATAAAAAAGCTTTTCAGTACTCCAGAAACTGCTCTCTAGAACAGTTCCCCTTAAAGCAACTCAGGCAGATAAATCCTCTGTCTTTTCGCAGGCAGATAATTGTCTTATCGAGCTGAGGTCGACTGGCTAACTTTTGAACTCTACCGACCTTTACATAGCCTCATGGAAATTTCTAGAAGTTCTTGATCCCAGTGACTTCTCGAAGATTCCTTGGCGATGTAACTATTCCCTAAATTTGTAGCCAAGGGCGATAAAGTCGCCAATCTGGTGTGACGTAGCTGTGAATTTCCCACCACACAGCTGTGAATCGGTTTTTTTTGTAGATATGGTCCCTACATGTGAAATGACACCTGCATCCTTAAAAATATTGCACGGTCTTGTCTTGGACATCGCCTCGGCAACCTTTGACACCAGGAGGAAACCTCTCCGGCCACGAACTGGATGTAACTCGAAGCTAAAGACGCCGACCTCCGTCATCCCCGAAGCCTAGAGAGGGCAGGGAGAGAGAACGGGAGATGGTCTGATAACTCCGTTGAGAACGGACCCCAAAAACTCCTCCCTCACAAACAGAACTTAAACTTTAATAATCTAATGAATAAGTTTATTAACTCCAATATATAATCTGTAAATAATAACTGTGACATAAATAAACTAAATATTTAAATTAATCAATGTCACGCTACCTTTATTGATATATCGTAAACACTAATTTGGTTTTTTAGAAAATTTCATCCAATTTGAATCAATTTTAGCTGGTCATTGAAAATACGCATAAATTGTAAAACAATAAAAGAACGGTATTTTTAGTGCAGTTACGAAGTGAAAATTGAATTTTTGTGATATTGCCAATGAAACATTGCAGTTATGTTTTTTAAATTTTTGTACAGCTAAATACGGCAACCCAAGAATAGATAAATTCTCCCACAATTCATTGCAATTTAGAAAAAATCAGAATTGTGTTTCCTCTATGTGGTGTCATTAATTCAATACATACATATATATAACTATATATACAGGGTGTCCCAAAACGACCACATAAACTCTGCACAGCTAGATTCCTCATTGGGAGTACATAAAAACTGCCCAAAGAAGCGTTCCTGTACGATCTATAGTTTACGAGAAAAATACGAAAAACAAAGTATGATGTCACTGACGGTGCATTTATTTGTACACTTTATTGAACATATCAACAGCAGTATATGCACAATTTAAGGCAGATGTTCAAAGTGACCGCCATGTATGACGAGGTAGGCTTGAGCACGCGGTAGAATGGCTGTCACACACGTCGCAGCGTCCACCGAAGTACAAATAGCATGCAGACGAGCAACTAAATCCATTTGTGTTGTCACTACGTCTCGATACACCAGTTCTGTGAGATAGCCCCACAGGAAAAAATTCAACGGTGTAAGATCAAATGGAGACAAAATAGGTAAAAGTTAGTTTACAAAAATATATAACCAACTACGGTAGAAAAATACAATTTTTCTCTATAATCATAACTTTGTTGTTGTTACTGATGCCACCTGATCGGCAAAGGCCAGATCGAGGCCCACGAAATTCATCATGACAAAGGGCTAAGTGACGCCTGTCGTTAGCCGTAGCTTTGAGCACCATACAGGTGTCAGTACGATTTGGCTCGTTTCCACCCCAATTTTGAGGGAGGACACCTGTGCCGCAAAGGCACTATATATTTACAAACATCCTTGTGTTCTCCGGGATTCGAACCCAGTCTCTACGGCGCCGCAGTTAGCGTCACTAACCACTATACCAGTTTTGGGCGAGCTTCATAACTTTAAAATATTTAAATGTCCCATAATATCTGTAAGAAAAGCTTGATCCTACAACCAGTCTTCATTCTTAAGTAGCAAGCACTCACCAGGCAGTTAGTCCTTTGTTTCCCTCCAGATATTTTAAAAACCTCAAATTCCAAAATCTTGCAAGTGGACTTCCTTTGGAAAGCCAATGCATACAACAATGAAGGAATCTTCTTTAAATGATAATTTTCTATTGTAATTCAATTAATTGTGTTTAAAATAAATTTGGAGATTTTCAGTCTAAGACTACAACATTTTAATAAAATTATAAAAAAAAATTCTTATTTTTTATTATGTTCTCAAATTTTTAAATAAGTCTTCACATGCCACTGCTATAACTCTATCGTGCCATACTGTGGTACGTGTGCTGTGGGTTGGCCACCCCCGATTGACAGCAATATTCATATCAACCGAATCAAGTATAGTTTAATGTAGATTTTAATTTATTACATTTTAACATTTATTAAAAAATTAAACATAAATCTAATCAACATAAATCTAAACAAGAACAGCTCTTAAATTTTGGGTTGCACATTCATGAAAAATACACAGTACTTCTCACACTGCTATAAACATTTTAATGCCATAAAGAACAATGTATTTAAGTGAAAAATATTTCTCAATATGAGTGGCTACAAAAACAAAGTATAAAAACAAATTAAAGGCAGAACATCTAATGCGATTGCAGATAATCTCAACAGATCTAGAACTTCGAAAGTTTGTGTGAAAAAAATGCAAGTACATATTCCAGTTGTTAAATATAATGCATGGGTAGGTGACACTTGTATCACAAATCAATAATATTAATAAGCAAATTATATTAAAAAAATTAATTAGAATTGTTTAATAACAAAAGCAATACCTTTTTTTTAATTGCCTTTACATAAAGTACCTATAACATCTTGATATACTTTAAATATTTTTTAAAGATATATTCTTCTAAGTAGGGAATGGGGTACTACGAAAGCACCTTATAGTTCTAGAGGTTTTGTGAGTTGAAAAAGGTTGAAGACCACTGTTATAAGGTGTGTTGGCTGTGGCTAGCAGATCTTCTGTGCAAGGTAGAAATAGGCAGTGCACAAATGTTCAGTAAAACACATATATAACAAGCGTACAAAAAATTATTTGCAAAAAAAAAAAAGGAGTGCAAGGAAAAATTGATGCATTTTAAACTTCAAAAAGGAGAAATGGTACTTAGGATAGCATTTTTTATTAGACAACCTAACTGAACTCATTAATGAATATATTTCATTGATGAAGTTCACAGTTTACAGTGAAGTAACAGAATAGTATTGTCAAAGGTTAAAGTGGGGTCCCTTGGCAAAGTCTATTTTTTATTACTGGAATCGGTCACTCAACTTTTTTATAAATATTTAAGCAATTTTTTTAATAAATATATATATTTTTTATTTCTCATTAAGATTTCTTTATTTTCATTGCAAAATTCTATTTTGTAAATTCTTGGAAAATCTATCGCTAAATTAGGTTGATTGCAGTCGCCAAAAAATTGACTTCGCCCAGCCCCCCCCCCCCCTATTTCACACTTGATGTTCTAACAATAACATGTGAATCAATATCTATTAGTTATAGAAACCATGGGTTAATTACTGCTTTTCCAAAGTGTTGATGATATAAACTTTGGCAATATATTACCAGATAAGATACATTAACTACAATTACAAAAACAGAATAGAACTTAGTGTATTTTCTACATGTTGCTGTGTGTTTGGCTTCATATGATCCTTATAACTGATAAGTACTTATTAATCAACAAGTACACAGAAAACAAATAACAATAATTTTTTTAAAATATGCATTATGATCATTAATTATTGAACATTTACTTCATATAAAGTCAGGTTAACATTTGTTTTCTTTTAAAAATATATTTTTTTAGTTTTTCTAACCAAAAGAGAAAAAAAAAATTACAACACTTTTGTTTGTGTCAAAATAACTAAAAAACATTTTTATATATAAATGTCAAGTGACATAATAAAAATTCCCTAGTAAAATTTTAATCAACAAATTGAGAATCCTGAACATAAGCATTAAACATTTATATTAAGCAACTGTTAAATGTGCATTGTATAAAATAAATAACATTTACAAAATATTAAACAGTAATTACGAATGTCAGTGATTTTTTTTAAATCACACAATATGATTTCCCTATTAATACTTAGATATATTCAATTAAAACACAAATATTGATAAATGTTATACTTCTTGCATGTAATAATGTTTTGTATTCATATTGTTACATGTAAGGATTACATTATTAAATTAATTAATTATAATTGCATTAATGTGTGATGTATAATTTTCTCACTAAGCTAGATCTACCTAGTAGGTGTTAAATTTAATTATACGCAAACAATGGTTAGTTTAATAAAGTTACTTTGCTTTTTTATTTTTAAAACTATTTCATATATTCAACATTGTCTTTTGTCTTTGCAAGTCCTAATTTGCAATTTATCTGTTTCATCACAGGTAGACTTATTCTTTAGTTTTCTTTGTTTGTCTTATTTTTTTCTTACCACTATATAAAAGATAATATTTGTGAATAAAAAGATATTGAATAAATTTTAATCTACAAATAAAATTGTGTAAAATACTATCCCAAAATTACAGAAATAGCAAAAAAGTTGGGAAAGATACAAATCTTGTTACCCATTCAATGCGTACAACACTTAGGAAACCTGAGTTGCTAACCTGGCGAGTTATTAATAGAGTTGGCGATTGTTGCGATAATAATATGTAAGCACCAAAAATAGCATTCCAAATAGGCTGTTAGTATCTTTCCTACAGAAATAAAAACAATATTTTTGCAGAATTAAAAGAGAATAATAAAAAAAAAAAATGACTTGCATTTTTTTTCCCTAATAAAACATTTTATTCTTCAAATTCAATTTTACTACAACTGATGCAAATAACTTTAAATTCATATATATCACTCATAGCTAAATCTAACTTAGTATGAAAATGACTGGATACTGAAATTGTTCCATTTTAATATATTGAATAGAAAATCCATATTTAATAAAAATTCAAAAAGAAATATTAGTACTTACATACTAGCATCACTGTAGCAAAATTTGCATCATGTAAATTACACCCCAATATCAAAACAACAAAAAGATTCTTATGCGTTTTATTTAAATAAAAAACTAAGTCAGGTTTTGGTGGAAAATGGCACAATTTGGCTGTGATGACACTAATAAATAAGTACCGAAATTTTCCAATTTTAATCTTCTCTTGCAGCAGATTCAGTTCAAAGCATTTTATTAATAAAAAGCTTTTCTGTTCATAAGCATTGTCAAAAATTTTAATATTTTCAAATGATTACTGAAATAAAGACGTAATTATCAAATTATCAAAAATTATCGTCAATTATCAAAAATTCAATTTAAATTCAAAGTTTGTAGTTTTTGCATGTGGAAAATGTATCGGATATAAACTCTTATGAGGTGGTTCTAGCACTGGCTGGGAAGAATAAGCTTGATTTATATACCACCAAATTGCATCAGCATGAATTGTGGCTAGTGCTTCCAAAGTTTGAAATGCTGCTGCTTGGAAGACTTTTGGTTGTTCATTTTGTAAATAAGGTACACAAACTTTAGCCAAAAGTGCAACATCTTCTAGTATCACATCAAGTTTACAAAACAAATCACCAATATTTGAGAGCACACAAAGCTGCAGCTTGCAGGAATTAGTCCATTGATAGCTTCTGAAATTGTTCTTCAGTAGACTTGAAGAGTATGAAGTTTTCAGTAACAAGGTTAGCTTTGGAACAACATCTTTGAGAGCACGTTGCCGAACAAAGTCACGACACTCATCAGCAATCACCAACAGAACTTTAAATGCTTGCAACATAACTATTTTGTCCTCTGAGAACCTATGAATAAAAGGATTCCACAGTTCATGTACAAGAGGATGCAGCTCCAATTCAAAATCTCCAAGAGCAATAATGCAGATCTCCATTATCTCCAGAGATATCACTTGAACATAAATGTTCCTTGATGACTGGAGATGGTAACAATGTTTCAGGATATTTGATAACATTTTTATATGTAAAGGTACATCCTTTTTCATATCATCGAATTTAAAATCATCTGCTTCCTCTGTTTCATTTGCTATCTTTGTCTCTTCCAAGTAGACAGAATTCTCCAGATGCTCTTTTGATGTTTTCTTCCTCAAAAAGTACATTTTCAGATCCTCTGAAGATACAAGAGATGAAGGAATATTTTTTTTCTTTGGAGGAAACCACTTTCTAATAGACAATGCCACTGACTTTAGAACAATTAAAAGAGGATATGCCTTGTCCTGATTTAGATCAAGAATACATAAAATTTGGTTGATTGCATCAGTAAAGCGTGGCAACATTGCAGTATCACTTTCTTCAATGACGACGCGGAGAACAACAATTATTTCAGGACGATATAAGAAATGGTGGAGATTGATATTAATGTTGTTAATTATATAATCAGAATTTTCACGAATAAGTTCTAATATTGAATGATAACCACAAGATTGTGAAATGATTCTTAGACAAAGTCTGCCTGATTGGGCCAGTATGAAATTGGAGCTGCCAGCAGCTTCCATAACATTAAAAAACACTTTCGTTAAAAGACTGCGAAATTCAATTTCTAAAGTTTTTGCACATTTAGCAATGCTTTCAAGAATAAGGCAAATCTGGCAAAGTTTGCTGTTACTATACATAACTGGATTTGGAGTATTAGATTCAGATTGAAAAATCTGAACTGTGCCAGTCTCTTTGTCTTCAGGGGAAAGGTCCCACAAAGCTGGAGACAACAGTTCTTCTAGAATCTCTTCAATTAAATCAGTTTGTGCAGTTGTGATATTTGATGATTTTGTAAACCCTTCGACAATATTTCCTATCAAAAATATAAATTGCAACAAAAACCATTCAAAGGAGTGTAATTTCTCAAACAAAAAATCTATAAGCAATTGCTTGTATTTACTTTGTCCCAAACAGTGACAAATATTACAAATAGTCGTTAATATTTCATCTTTTTTAAAGTATAGAAATCTTTTCTGAGGCCATGTATTATTCACAGAAACATCCCATTGTTGAGTGCTAATTTCTTCAATGACACTTACCATAGAAGTGTCAAATTCTAGCAAATTAGCCAAACTCATTACAAGGTTTTCAAGATGATTGGAAGATAAAAGTAATCCATCAATGGAATCACCAAGGATTTGAACATATCCATGTATTGACCTCAGAATGACTAATTTTTGGTCATCACTTGATGAAAGTTTACTCCTGATAAGTTTTAAAGTTGAATTGTAAATATCTTCAGTTATAATGGGACACAAATACATTGATTTAGAAGACTGGATGTGATGTGAATATTTACTGATCAAATTCTGAGCTCTAGAAGCAATATTAGAATAAGGATCAACAGATAATGCGAAAATTGAAGGTAGCAGAATTGATACACAATTCTCCAGATATTTTGAGCAATAAAAAAGTATGGATTTGGCAAACATCAGAAATTCCAATCGTACTTTCCAATTGTCATGACTAACTACTGTGGTAGAATTACCCACAACAATTTCTAATTTGGCAGATGTTTCTTTAAA
>BMAV01018743.1:56119-85963 GCA_019973955.1 Trichonephila inaurata madagascariensis | reverse complement strand
TAAAGCTACTGTTCGAAAATTAATACGAAAATATGACATAAAATTATACGTTTTCGAGCAAAAATAAAAATTAGCCATTGAATTGTAATTTCCAAAAACTTATTTAGATTTTGCATACTATCTTACAAGAATTTTCACACACTAATTATGCCCGCGGTAGCCGAATGGTATAGGTATCGGACCATGGCTTGCCTTGTCACGAGTTCGAGCCCAGTACCACTAAAGACCCGCCGTGTAGGGCAACGATGCACGTTAAATCTATCGAGAGCTGAAACGTACTCCCGTTGGTGTGGTGTGGTAGTTAGGAGAAGGGGGTGCCAGCTCACACAGGTATCGTCCACGTCACTTAACCATGGTTCAAAATTATTTGGTCCGTCGTCAAAAGCCTTCGTGTTGCTGAACAGTGCGACGTTAATATTCAATCAATCAATCACACACTAATTAGTCACTTTATTACAGCTACAATTAGAGATAATCAAGAAAACATAATACGTAGCAGAAAACATTTAACGGAATCATTTAGAAAAATTTCTTTTTCCAACATTTCCATTCTTAGAATATATATATATACAGTCGACTCTCGATAATTCGAAGTTGGAGGGACCAATGAAAAACTTCGAATTATCAAGACGGGATGGGAAAAAACTCTCAAAATACACGAAGAGAAGTTTCTTTTCTAACACATTTAAATTTAAAACTATGTAATAAAGGAACAATTGTACATATTTTTTAAAGTACATTTTATACAGTATAAAAATAAAATAGAAGTTAAAAGTCCTATATTAAAAGAATACACTTATGTCTTGAAAACAACTATTAAAAGAATATACATACTATATATAATTAATCCTTTTTGTCGAAAAAATCTGTTATCTTTTTTTGTTTTAAGGCATTCAATCTAACTTTGTCAATAGATTTTTCTAGAACAAATGAAGCCTGTAAAATGTCTGCATCAACATGATTTTGAAGGAAAAAGTTGCGTAGTTTGTATAGTGACTCTTTCTCTCTCTCTCTCTTTAGCTTCTGACAGTTACCGGAGTCAACTCCTCCGATTCGTCTTCATCACTTTCTGTATTATTGTGGTCCAAAGCCACAATTTCAGCGTCAGATAGAGCCCCATACAGCAATGTCCATGTAAACCAACACGTAGTCGTCAAACGTCAAATCTTGTTCTGGAAGAGTTTCCCAAAGGGATGGTTCAGCATTAAATTCAGTGAGTGTATCGTCCACATCAACCAGATTCGGCGAGGGGAAGCCTGACTTTTTAAAACAGCTGTCAATTGTCAAAGGAGTAACTGCTCTCCAAGCCTTGTCAATCATGATCAAAGCTGTTAAAATAGAAATAGTTACATTCTGCTGATTTTCGAGGTTATCCAAAACGCTTTTAACGACTTCAAGCCGATAAAAAGTTTTAAAATTATGTATGATGCCCTGGTCGAGTGGCTGAAGTTTTGAGGTTGAGTTTGTGGAGGGAAAAATTGAAGTTTCACATTTGATAAAGGTGATGCGTTATTGTACACAGTACAGTTGTCTAAAAATAAGAGAATATGTCGTATCTCTCTTTTCATACCCGAGTTCAGTGAGACCAATCATTCATTAAAGAGTTCGGTGGTCATCCATGCCTTCTTGTTTGAGCGGTATTTGGTAGGTAACGAGTTTATGTCCTTGAAACACCGAGGTTTTGCAGATTTTCCTATGACGAGAGGAGTAACCTTTTCTGAGCCGTCCATGTTTATCGACACTTGAGCTTTCCCTGCACATTTTTTTGAAGACTATCCCATTCCTTTTCTTAAAATTTGTAAGCCATCCCTCGCTAGCCGAAAACTCGATTCCTAATTCTTTGGCGAATGCTTTAGCCTTTTCCTTCAATAAAGAGCCACCCATCGGAATATTCTGTCATCCACACTGTCTCATCCATGAAACTAAACACTGTTCAAAACGTGGAAAATTACCTTTACTAACGCGCTTTCTCACTCTACTCGAAGATGCACTTAAGATTTTCTCTTTATTCTTCAAATTCTAGCTCAGTGGGATTTCAAATGCTTTGGTTACATCGACCTTCCTCTCACCTTTTTTTCAACTGATTCTATCACCTTTTGCTTTTCAGAAATTGTTAAGCGATTGTACTTTTTAAAAAAAAAGACATCATGTTCCTTTCGCGTGATAAGTCGACACTGAGGTGAGGTGTAAAGTAGTGGCCCAAGGTTTATCAAAATTAACAGGTAGGAAACGTAAATCACCACAACTTTAGTAAAATGATATTTTTAATTTAAAATTTGGAATCTAAAATAAACACAAGGCATATTCACAGTTCCCACTCAGCTACGGGGTATACTTAATAGCAGGGGTCGACAACTATGGCACGTGGAGCAATTCTTAGTGGCACATTACAGCTCTATTTTTTAAAAAATAATAGAATAAAGTTAAATCCCTGTCTCTCCTGTCTTTGCCTCGTACATTTCTATATAAAGGTTTTATTTCTCGCTTTCAATTCTCTGCCATAAAACGATTCTGCTGAATTATCTTGGATGAAGTTTGAGTGCTTTATTTATATAAAAAAAAAACATCTGTTTAAGTGTGACTCATTATTAGTAATAAATACTCAACGCAAATCAAAATTATTGTGCAATACTTGTAAAAGGAAGCATCACTCATTACTGCACAGTGAATAAAAAAGAAAGCAGTTTTTCCTTTATCCGTCTAAAGCTTGGGTATCAACGGAAAAAGAAAAAGGAATAAATAAAAATTCTGCTTAGCAAATATCGGAAATATAATTAAAAAAAAAACCGCTCTTGGGATAATTAGGTACAGGAAGTGTGAATCTAACTTCATAATATTAAAGGTTCGAATTATCGAGAGTTTTATAGGATAACTTCGAATTATCGCGTGTTGTAGTCTGGCCAACCACAAATTTTACTTCGAAATATTGAGAGTACCAAAACGTATGATTTTAGTTCGAAATATCAAGAGTTTTTCTAGGGGCTGAGCATGTACTTCGAATTAGCGAGAGGTTCGTATTATCGAAAGTTCGAATTATCGAGAGTCGACTGTATATATATAGTAGTCTCTAGTTTATTTTAAAATATCCAGAAATGGGCTTAATTTTCAAGAAATATATATCTTTATATTAACGTGTGTTCTGTGGTATCTTTTTAAAAAATGTATTTGTACTTTCTTTCCATTTTATTTCATTATTTATGAGCACAATGGCGTTGTAAGTATAAAGTACTGTACATTTTCGAAACACCACTAATATTATACGAAAATGTAAGAATTTTTTTAAAAAAATTATTATTTGTCAGTTAACCCAACAAACTAAACATATACGTCTGAAATAAAATAACCGTAACAATTATAGAAGCAATTAATTACCGTAAAAGCCGGCGTATAACGCGCAATTTGAACACAGAAAATAAGATCAAAATGCATGAGAGCGCATTATATACTCTGGCGGAAAAAATGTTACCTTAAAAATAAGAAAGAAGCTCCTGGAAAAAAATTAGACTTCTACATATATCGAAGTACTGCTTAGTTAAAAGAAATCAAATCAACTGTAGATCTGGAAGAGTACACTATTTTTTTTCTCTAAATCTGGGAATAATACCTTGAATAAGTGATTTCAAAACATATAGAGCCAGGGCTTCGAACCGTAATTTTTTTTGTTCCGGTTCAATTATAAAAAAAATATATCGTTTCTGTTCCGGTTTCCGTTCTGTCAAAAATAACGGTTTTCGGTTCAGATCTGAATGAATAATTTTATTTTACGTATATTCTTATTTGTACTACAAATATAATTCTATCGTAAGGAAAAATGTAATTCTATCAAAATTTGGAAGACTTTTTATTTTTTCTTAAAAAGTCATCAACAAGTTCATTCAACTGAATTAAATTTGATTTCTACAAGTAGTTACATTAAGAACTGAAACAGAAAGTACTAGTGAACACAGTGGCGTAGCTACCAATGGGGTAAGCTGTGCCGTGCACCAGGGCCCTCACCCCCTGATCACCAAGCAAGTCGAACTTGCGATAATTTCTCCCTCATTTAATATATATAAAAAAAGGTTACAACATAACTGTAATCAGGCCAACTTAGTTAAAAATAATTTTGAACTTGTTAGGAATTCCCAAAAATTCTTTCCTTTGTATGGTGTTGCGAACTTTACTTATTGAAAAGTTTATATTATTTTTCAATTGTTTCCTTTTTCTAACTGTTACTTGAAAATAAACTTCCATGTGTGAAAAATCTTACCATACATCTTAAAAACCTGCACAGGAAGCTATTCCTTCTAGGTTATTCTATTTTTAATAACAATATGATTCATAATAAGCTATTTTCCTGTTTCAGTATTTCGCAATCTATTCGTGCGCCCCCCCCTTCCTCTGTTTTTTCTCAGAAGTGTTTTTTTTTAAACTCTTATAATAATATTGTATTATTTTCTTGTTGATGCATATTTTTTATATCATGTCCTGCCCGTCACTTGTCGAATGAAACTTTGGTATTCACTGGTTACACTGATTAAATCAATAAATTAGAAGCGAGCGCTTGGGTTAGACAAAACAAAAAGGGAAAGTTTTGCTTCACCCACAAAAGAGAGAGGCAGCGCACGCCACAATAGCAGATGGCAGAATTTTTTCCTACTTACTTGACAATTATTGCTATATTTTGGACCCTTCACACAATATCTTTAAAAATAATAGCCTATGTGTTACTCTGTGCATCAGCTATATTATTGTACAGTTTCCTTAAAATCCATTCAGTTGCTTTAGCGTGAAAGAGTAACAAACATACATACACTCATACAAACTTTCGCATTTGTAATATTATAGTAAGAATATTTATTCTAAATAAATGACCAATTACCAGTTAGTCGTTATTTTAATAAGAAATCATTTAAATAAATAAAATAATTATTGATTACCATGTTTTTATTAACTCGCTTTCTTATCTATCCGGGTGGTAATTGATTTTAAACTAACTTCCCGATGAGCTGCAGACTTCAAATTTGGAATACAACTCAGAAGTGGATGACAATGCATGAAAATGCGAAAAAAATTCTAGTCGTGAACCCAAGCCCCCAAAGAGGCTTGTATGTCTTTCCGGGTGGAATTTTGTAATTCATTTTAAAGTAATTTCCCAATCAGATAGAAATATGGACCACATAGCTCAAAAGTGGATGACAAAGCATGAAAATGTGAAAAAAGAAGGGGGAAAAAACGAAAAGGCGGAGAGAGAGATGAAGAAAACGAAAAAGACGAAAACAAAAATTATGCTTTTTGGTCTTTTAGTTCGTTATAAAAACATGGTGCATTAAAAAAATTTTTAGGTAATATACTTGTTTGTAATTAACTTATGTTGCAGCACTGGACATGTAAGAAATTGCATACAATAACAAAAGTAAGCACTTATCAGCTAGAGAGATTATGTGATAAAAATCTTCTGATTAAATCCCTTTTGAAAGGTTTTGGCATAGATTCAGTGGCGTAACGTACACCCTCGCATATTGTGGGGGGCCCAAAGCGTTAATGACTCCAAATACGTATTAAAGCTTGGGGTCCAAAAGCTGACTTTGTAGGGGGCATTAACAGGGCCGGACCGTGACATTTAGGGGCCCTAGGCTAACGATATCTCGGGGCCCTCTAAATAATTAAAATTTTTGCCATTTTCCTAAAAAAAAAAAAATAGTGCGGGAAAATTTAAAATATATGACATTTAAGGTTTTTTAATTTTTTTTTTATTTCATACAACCTAAATACGTTATAAGCAATTACATAATTTACAAAAAAAAATTTCTGCACTCTTGCCCTGCAAATTCTTTTATTTGCTCATCACATTTTAAGTCTTTGGTGAGATCAGTATTAATAGAAAGAAGTGATAAATAATTAAGCCTAGTATTTGTCATTGTTGTCATATTTGTGTTTTCTATATAGAACATTTTAGAGAACGCACACTCCGCTTCATAACTAGTAATAGGGAGCGTTAGAAAAATCTTTAAAATAGTATACAAATTTGGTAAAACGTCAACAAGTTTCTTTTTAAAAATTAAATTGAACATATCAGTACAAGTATAAGACTCTAGCTCAGTTTGCTTTATTGTTAAATAAGCTTTGAACTGAACACTTTCATATACTAAATGTTGATCTACGTCAGGGATGGCGAACCTTTTTTATACTTGGGTCAAATTTCGTTCATACTTTTTTAGTACTAGCGCGTGGGTCACTAATGCCCATGTTCAATACTCAAATTCACAACTCATTCACAAACTGTAAACTAAGTGCGAAATAAATGATGTGGCTACAAGTGTTTCTCAATTTAAATAAAACATTTATTAAGTATTTACAAGGATGCATAAAAAAGCTTAAATATTATCGCGCACGCTCATAGCCGTCTGTTTCTTCCAAACGCATTTATACTCCGTTTCACCTTAAGTTGGCAGCACTGGGAAGGGTACGCGGACCAAATCACAGCCACTACAGGGTTACTCTAGGAGAAGAGTGTGACTATAACAAATAAAATTCTCTATATTTGGCGAGCAAAAAATTACTCTTGAAAAATTTGTTCATTAAAATTGTATGAGCTTTTTTTTTTTTTGATAATAGTATAAGCCCCTTCTTTAATCGAAATATTTGTTTCAATATGTTTAAAAATATTGATTAATTAACTAGCAAAACTTTTCTCGAATAAAATCTCAATAGTTCCCAACATGTTGATTGCATTTTTTTAAATGAAAAAACACGGTTAAATTGTAATTCACATGCTATCATTGCATTGATTTTTTTAAGTGACTTATGCTATTTTCAAAATAAACGGCTCATATATCTTTAGTTTCTTAATTTCATTTATTATACATCTGTTTATAAAATAAAAATTTCTATCTTGTTTATAAATAATTAATCATCTGTTTTCCATTATTACTGTTTTAAATCAGTTTGTAATTATTATTCATATTACATGTAAATGCCGTTTATGTACGTTAGCTTAAGATATACAGAAGTACATAATAGAATTTGGGGATTATAATTTCAAAAATTTATCAATATTAAATTTTATAATCTTTTATAAAATTTATAGTTTATCTGGAAAAAAATATCTCGATGCATACTTCAAAAATTATGTTACTAACATTATATGAAAAGTTTATATATTCAGCTCAATAAGTATAGCTTTTAAAGAAAAAAAAGATTTATTATAATAATTTAATACAAAAATTATATATTTTGATATTTAGAACTGTTTTTGTTGTAAAAAAAATGTTTAAAATTTCAAAAAACAACAAGAATTAAGATAGCGCACGAGATGTAAAAATATTATCTAAGAACGAAGCTAAATCGCAAAGCGAATGGCGTTGATTTGGCGCGAATATTTCGGAAGAATGTAACCTTGAAAACCGGTTTTTTCAGCCAAATATTGTTGTTGTCAGCCAAAAGTCAAGCAGTTGTTTTCTACTGTATCTGTTCACAGGGATTAAAGAATAAATGCTTTTAAGATGTGATTAACTTAAAATATATCTTTAAACCTACAATTTATATAATAAATGATACTTTTTAATAATTTTCTGTGCATTTGCATTGATTTAAATTCCAGAACATGTGGGAACTACTTTTTCAAGTGGATTGTTACATTCCCTACCTTTCCCAACGCTGCCAACTTGAGGTGAAACAGAGTATAGAGGAATTCTCTTTCCCTCTCTCTTCGGAGCGCTTTTCTTCCCCCTGTTGCCACCAGAGTAAAGAGAAACGAGGTTTACACCCCTTCCTAGGGTCAGTCACCCCTTCGCTCCTTGGGTGCCTAAGATTTATTAGGCGCTCGCCCCTCCTCGGGTCAATCTCTCCTTCGCTCTTTCCTCGCTTTCGCAACAGCCCATTTGCACCAGAGTTAAGTTTTAAAAAAAAAAATTTTAACTTAGTATTTTTAAAACTAAACATCTTGAAAATTCAATTGGATTAACGGGTAAAAAAGGGGGCAATATGGAAGTCTCTTTCTACAAACATAATCTTACAAAAGTGCATTTTATCCGAAGAAAGTGCTTTAAATATAGTTATTTGCTTTGGTTTTCGATTTTTTTTCAACAAACAAAATGCGAGTAAAATTGTACACTTTATTTGATATTTTGTAAACACTCATTTGTGCTTGCTCATTCCTACATACTTTCATATACAATTGTCATTTGCGTAACTTTGGAACTGTAATGATCAAACTGAAGGTTATAGACAGTATTTAAATTGCTTTTGTGTAAATGCAGTGCTTGAAAAAATTCAAATAGAATATAAATAATCTACACTAATTAGAAAATCTAAATAAACCCGCGCGTAAGCAAACAAGTGGTTTCCTAGTAATCGTGGGTTAATTAAAAAGCTTGCGTGGGTCAGAGTCTGACCCACGGGTCATAGGTTCGCCATCACTGACCTACGTCATCTGAATAGTAATCAATAGCACGTACACTCTCCAGGTAGACGTTCTTTTTACTCTTTGATCTTGCAAATCCATCAAAAATTTTAATTTCTTACTATATATATATATATATACTTAGCTTCTACTATTTAAATCAAGAATTAGCTTATCTAACGCAAAAATAAGCGTATCTCTTTTAAATTTTTCTGTCCCATACACACACGTAACTTAACCACTAGACTAAGAGGATCACTTCAGTCCAGAGGCTATTACTGGCTTATATAAATACCACCGCCACATTATCATAATTATCTTTCTTTTAAGACTTCAACAGCATCGTAGTGACAAGACATGTGGTCTGACTTAAACTTTTTAAGATAAACTTCAGTTTAATTTCACGCTTTGGAAATTCCCCCCTATGGGTCGAAGCAGAAAAGAAAACATACTTGTTGCACTAATCCAAAGACGTTCATGATTTCAGTTGCAACAACTGATTCTACACCATCCAGAGATTAAGAGAAAGTGCAGCACATGGCACATAATTAGTGTATCTATTTATTTTTTTAAAGAGCTTGCACACCATTATATCGACCGGGCATATTAGCAGCGTTGTCAAATGACTGTCCCCTACAATTATCCAATAACAGTCTCCATTTGTTACTAAAAATTCTTGTAGAGAATTAAATGAGTGAGCTTAAGCCAGTGTGTGACTGCTAATATTAATTAATGAGACTCATCTTTCATACACTTTTCCTCGAAAACAATACAATAGCAAGTTGGTCATTGTGGAACAAATCTGGTGTTGAATCCATCACAATTGAATAGTACTTTGTGTCCTGGTTATTTATTTCTGTTGTAATTGTTTCAAGGATTTGCTTGCCCATGATCTCAATTATTTGCTCATATATTGATATGAAAAGTACGATATTAACGATTTTGGTCTTAGTTCTCGCTGTTCAATATGTTCACAAATGAATGGGTCGAAACTCTGCAAGTAGTTCCTGGGCACACATAAAAGTACCACTATGTGGAGAACCAAAAACTCCTCGGTACCCCTCTAATTGATAAACCTTTTATAGCCAAATACTTTACTACCAAAATAACCCGTTTGAGGACATAGTGATAATATTCTGTATCTTTTCTTAGTTGCTCCTGTAACTGTCTATCTAAAACAGACTTATTTTCTTTTCGAGTCAACCAAACTAACACTGAATTCTTATGTTCAATAGAATTCTTATGATTTTCTAAGCAATTGTTTCCAATCACTGTTACGTGTTTCCAATCAGAAAAACCGGTTGTGTATTGAGAATTTGTTTTAGAAAAAGTTTGCAGGTTAAACAAAAAACACTACCAATACTAGTTGAATAACCTAACCTAAGCCTTTCCAGCACTTGAGCCATTTTTAAGATTTTAATTAAATGATTATTCGAAAATGGTTTATTTTGTTCTTTGTATTTTCTTACTGAAACAGAGTATATATAGTTTGGATCTTTATTTTGAGAATAACTCATTTCATGTGAAAGGATATAATCGATTTAGGCCACGAACCCACCTCAACGTATATTTCTCAAACTCATACCCAACATTTTCTAAACACTTTTTGGTCGGGCATTACAGATGTCCTCTGGTTGAACAATATTTTTTTCGGAAGGCTGCTGGTCACATCGAAATCTTACATATTTTCATCATTAATATTTGCTTGTTGTGTTTCTCGTTTTCTTTGGCGAAGTTCCTTTCCCTTTCGCTTGTTAACACTAGAAAGACTGAAATTTATATACCTATACTGCCCAAAAGTAGTCAAAATGACTGCATTGTGGAAGAATAACTAATGTGCAAAAAAATTTAATATTTAATATCTAATTTTTAATATTTTTATGTTATTTACAGTCATATAACAATTTATTAGTAAATATTGACAAAAAAAATTTACTTCACTTGGGAAAAAAAAGTGTATTCTAAAAAAAGTCTAAGAAGTTGTGTCATTATGTACATAATTGTTTTTCTATTTTAAATCAAAAAGCAATCAAAATGACTTCCTTGGGCAATCTAGTGTTAAAATATCTGTGTTTTTTATATTCTTGTTACTTTGTTCCATTGTAAAAAAAGTTAAATTTTTGACACATTTAATTTTTTCTTTTTCTCGATTTAACAATAACTTTCGTTTTTCCGCTACACTTTTATATTTTCTTCCAAGCATATTTATATCTTTAATTAAGTACTAGATTTTCCTGAAAATCAATTTAGAAGTTTAGGTAATACAATTACGATAACGCAACCGACTGTGCTTAATAAACAAAAAATATTCTAAAAATTTTTACAAAATAATATAGAATATTTCTGAGATAATTGAAAAAAAGTACCTAAGTTAATTTTAAAAAGTAAAAAATCCTTGTCTATACTCCTAAAACGCTGATTATTATTATTTATTGGTCCATCAGTTTAAAGTGGATTTTATAAAAATAGAGACTTTAGAATTATTTGCCATACTTTAAATAAATATTGTTTTTCCGTTGTCATCCATTACTTGCTGTTTCTACCTATACTTAAAAAAACTGACTTATTTCGAAAATTAAGTCTATTTTACATTTATCCAACATTTCCGGGGTGAATCTCCATAACCCATAAAAATGATTGTTATTTTTTTCTATCCTATAGAAGAAATTAAGTTACTCATCACAAATTTTAAGACAACATACATATTTATGGGAAATCCTGATGTTTTCAATCTTTGAAAATACAGAAAATAATTATAACTTCAATATCTTCCTATACTTAAATTAGTTAGAAATACGTATTGATACTTACTTCTTACTTGAAACTTGAATAAACAGGTACATAAGTATGTTTTAATTGCTCTCGAAAATAAAAATAAATTTGATATGGTATTTTATTTTTGAGTTTTATTCTTTTACTGGTTTATTATTTTATTACTATTTTGATTGTAAGCATCTTTTTCTGTTTGCTATCTTCAACGGAAAAAGGGGCCCCTAGAAACCGGGGGCCCTGGCCTGCAGCCCATACGTAGATCCGGCCTTGGGATCATCCCTGTTTTTCAATTTTATTTTAACTATATTTAACTTTTTTATTTCAGTTTCTTTAGCACCAAATGTGCAAATGGAAAGGGTTTCTTTTCTAAGAATTAGAAAGTTAAATTTCTCAGAAGTACTCTTTAGAACGAAACTTCTTTGTGAACCATTATCTAAGAATAATCTGACAACTTCTTGTTCATTTTTGTCATCTATTAATTCAGCACATGTTTGTAATAATACACTATTTACTTCTGTTTTAAATACTGCTGAAACTACATTATTTGTGTCACTTTTTGGAGAGAAATCGTCACCATGCCTATTTCGAAAACATTGTGAAATGGTGGGAGCCATTACAAATAGGACATGACTCTCTTTTCACACATTCCATTGCTCTATGACCGGGCATGAGGCTAAAATAACATCCCCTTTTTTCTTAAAATTTCTCTCTTTTCGTTAGCGCATAAAAATGGCAGGCCTCGAGTTCATGACCTTTGTTGCAGTATAAACATTTGCAGCTTCTATGAGATTCACAGTGATTTGGTCCGGGGTGTTCTGTCATCGGATTTCTCTTACAATGTCCGGGGGAAAAGGAGCTTTTATTTTTGTTCTGTTTGTGGTGGAGGGGAATAATGACATGGTTTATGATTGTTTATGGCCATGCCCAGCCCGTGTTTGAAACTCGCACCTGTGGTGTGGAAGCGTGATGCACTACTACTCAGCTTCAATATTATTCCTAAAATAATATATTTTCTGTGTGAGTGTGTGTGATCAGCTTATACTTTTTATCAACATTGTAACATCTTTAAAATGTTTTACTGTGAGTGAGACTCAACGAGTTTGAAAACTAACATTTTGTTCAAAATCTGTATGTCATCTATAAAATTTATAAAGTTTTTATTACATTTTATAGAATCAAAATCAATGTTAATACTTATATAAAAAATTTCTCTTAATTTTACCTTTTTCTATTACAAAGTGGTAAATGTTTACACAGTCTTTAAAATCTTAAGAATAAGTTAAGTGTATATTATCAGTTATAATTTCTTTTTTTGTCATATAAAAAGAAATTTTTGCATCTTTTAACAAATTTCCTTAAATCCAACAAATTTTAATTTTTTAAAATCCTGAAACTCAATGTCAGCATCTCTTTTGTTTTAAAATTAGGTTGTATTAAGATGACTTAATGCCAAGAAATAACTTTCGCATTCGAAATAATCCAAGCAAAAAGGCATGCGTTATCGCATATTAGAAATCATTAATTCCGTACAAACTCACCCGCCCTTCCAAAAAAAATTTATTACTACAGTTAATTTTAAAACTTGTTGTTTATTGAAAACTTAAATAGTTTTTCAATGTACGTTCCATGATCATACTATAATTTCAAATATTTTTCCTCAGTTCCTTATGTATATAAAAATAAGCTAATTTTTAAAAAATAGAGCTTAAAATCCCATTCACGTTTGAGCAAAGAAATTGCATCGATTAAAAAAATGTAAAGGAGGTTTATTAACTGATTTAAATGTAATCATAAACAAGTATTACAGACATGAAAAATTAAAAACAATATTACTTTAGAATATCACTAATTAGGATTGATATCTATGAGGTTTAAAAAGGAAATGTAAATTTTTCTAAACTAATTCGTAAGAAAATAAAGATAAACTAAATTGCCTTTAAGGTTGATTAGCATTATAGTTATTTTTCGGATCTCAGGAAATAAAAATTTTGGCCTATCCAGTCTAAAGGAAATGGGTGCAGTCGAAACGTCCTCAAGAGAATGCGTTGGCCGTCTCTTGTTACGTCCCTTCCCCCTAGAAGCAAAGCGAAGCAGATGTCTATCGCTTTTATGGCCCCTATAAATTTCTACTAAAGATCAGAGGGAGGGAGGTCTTTGGTTATTCGTACTGTCATTGAATATACGTCACACAGGCTATAGAGAAACTCAAGGCTATTAAGAAAGATTTGTTTTTACTTTTTTTTTTCTTATGAAGTTTTAACTGATCAAGTTTTCGGATGAGAATTTATTTTATTATGAGTCAACACCCTGATATACCCCTTAGAATTATAACTAATTAAATGGGGATCCAGGTTTATCGTAGTCATGCTATATCAAATATATTCTCTATACGTTTGAAACATATTTTGTTACATAATGCTGTATTTTTTCTTTCTTAACTAAATTATCACAAAAATAAATCTCAGCCAATATAATACAGCTGCTTGCAGATATGATCCAACATTAAAATACAGAGAATAGAATAATATGAAAGTTGAAATAAAAGCAAAATAAACTTCGGTTTTTTCGGTCAAATTATTGAAAATGGTGTTTTACCAAATTTAATGCAATCGCATACTACTGAAATTGAGGCACCACAAATCTAATGTTTCCGTATTATTTAGCAACCAATATCACAATTAGTCAACAATGTATTATATTCTAATTTTAAACTATGTTTTAGATTGTCTCATTTCAAAACTATTTATCGAAATAACAAATGTAGTCGTGTATGTGATCAGTTGTATTAAATGTGTTTTTAAAAAATAATGCAGTTTTTGCATTGAATTTACCAAATTTGTTAAAAGGCATGTGTTTTACAAGTCCCAATTTCATGTAGGTTATCCTCTTTTTGTATGATATTTGGTTATTTGCACGCTTTATATATATAACGCAATTATTTATGAAATCAAATGGCCTTTTATTTCAGCAAAAAATGCTACAGTTGCAATTTGATAAAAATTATCTGTGTCATCACCCATTTTGCGATATTCAATGCTTCACCATATTCTCACTCACTTTGCGTGATTAAATTTTTATACGTCATTATGAACTAGGATTGGCACAATTTACTGTATTTAACATTAAATGAAAAGTAATTGATTTACACTAGAGGACTGTGAATATTATCTTTGACTCAACAGTAATTTTTTTTCCACTTCAGAATTTATTAAAAAGAACACGGAAGAATAACAAATAGAAGTAATACTATTCTATGGTTGAATAAATGAACTATTTTCAGAGTATATGAATGTTTTAAAGATTTAAGAAGCAGAAAAAATAAGATTATCATCCTTATCCCCCCACACACTAATCAGTAAGAATCACGCTTTTATGACTGTCTAAAAAGTTTGGGAGGAGGAGGAGGGTTGGAACTCAATAATTAAATTAAACAGGAATTTAAGTATGATGTCCATTATATAGGTAAACGTGTCTTAAAATTTTAGGGACATTCTTAGAAATAAAATTTTAGTTTTATAATTATATACATTTCTATGGATAAACTCTATTTAAAATTAGCAAGGATATATAAAATTACGGCCAGAAAATCTTGTAAAAAATTCTGATAACTTTTTCTTAAAAAAATTTAAAGCATATTTTCTATACTTAAATTAATATAAATTTAGAAGTGCTCTTAGTAATTTGTAAATAATTGGCCGTATGATTTTTAACATAGTAGAGAAATGCATCCCTTTTATTTAAAATAATTTACTGTAAAGAAACAATTGTGTGAAATTGTAGTTTCTATTGTTGCTAAGGTAAAAAATATTTCAATAAACCTTTTCGTTCATTTTATAAGCATTTAAATAAGGGAATCTATTTTTAAATCGGCGTTTAATATAGTTATTTTAGAAGAGGAAACCATAAGAGAGTATCCTATGGTTTCTTATGGAACGAGAATTCATGCATTTTAAATTTGGGAATTTTTAACTTTCTCTTTATAAGAAAATTTATTGCTTGTAGAATTTAGACTTTTTATTCCATTTAATTAAAAGCTATAACACAGTCAGTATATAATTCAATTTTTGTCTTGTTCAAACTCAAATTTCATTAGGTACAAAAAACAAACAAAAAAAAAGAATTGCTTCCACAAATATGTATTTATATATGAATAATTACATTTAGCAGTAACATGTAATTGAAATCCACTTCTTCATTATTTTATTTGGCATAAATTTAGTAACAAATTGAGTCGAGTTTATACATTATATGCGTAGATATAGGTTTACACTATGGAAGGATATATACTAATTTCCGTTTGAAAATGAATTTAATTTATAATCTGATCTAGCTTTCAAGTATGAGAAAAAAATTGTTTCTAGTTAATTTTGGAAGTCTGCTCTTTTATTTTTACAGAGAGAGAGAGTTTGATATAAAGTGATAAAATATTAAGCTTTTAAAAATTTTCCGTTTATATTAAACAAAAATATCAGAGAAACGCGATTCATTGTAAGAGTGAAAACCATTGCTTCCGGTTTATCCGTCATTCGACTTGTATCATTATGAATATATATACATATAGAATTGTTATTAATAAAACAAGTACTTACGATCACGTAACGATTAAAATGTAATTTGTTGACCCACAGAATGAGCGAAACAAATAACCGATTTAATAAAATCTATCAATGAATATTCAGTGCACAAGATATCTAAAATTATAAATAAACATTGTATTTTATAGAATAGAAAACTAAATACGAAAATAATCATTTCAAATCACTTTAGTAAACACTTTTTATTCTGTATCAAAAAACTTATCCTTTCGATTTATAGTAATAACTAACATTCTTGAAAGATCCGACTAAATCACTTATTGTGTGGTTATATTTAAAATACACTTATTCTCGTAACATCTATAAAATGTACAATAGAGGAGCTGCTTCTTTTTTGAATTTTCGTGTCATGAGTAATCGTATTATTTATATAAATTAATCCAGTATTATTTCGTTAAAAACCCGGAGCTTCAAAAAACAATCATAAACAATAACGTAAGCGCTTTCTGCTGGCAGTCGTATTACTTACCACTGCAATTACATATTTAAACTTTTTATTCAAAAAATAATGAACAAATAAATTATTTGATTTCATTTTAAATAAATTTGTTCCATGTATTTAAACTTGCTATTTCGAAAGATGGTTATATATATTTTTTTATGCTTTCGATAAGAATCCAGCTTTAACCGTGCGAATAGTTCCACGTCTACTGCGAAAATGAATGATTGGCATCGTATTCAATGCAAGCGCCGATATTGGCGAGAAATTTGCTAAGCTCTGTAACCCTGCAGAATGTTTTTTTTATTCCCCTGTTTCCTTCCCCTCTCCTCATCTAAGAAAGCGCTCTTTATTTAACTTCCTAAAAGTAGTCTGTTCAGTTCAGTTCAGTTTAGTACAGTGATGAACACTGTAAAAATGGAGACTTGGCAAAGTAATCTGTGTACGCAACTGTTAGATGTTATCACGGTTAAAATAGAAACTGATTCTAACTATAATTCAAAATGATAAATTAACTTTGAGAAAGGAACATTTTGAAAAATCATGCGTTTTCTTTCATTTAATTATTCTAAAAACTAAAAAAAATTAATTTGCACGCAAAAATAAAGAAAAAACTACCAGAGATATATTTGTAGCTGGTGTGGTTTTTACAGAGCACATAGCCCGTCAGGGCTTTTATTTCCTGTCTTGATATTTAGATAACTTGAGATAACTAATTAGCTGTCCATTTTTAAAAAGAGTTTGAGAGAATTGATAAAAAGATTTACTTGAAATGAAATTAAAACATTATATTAAAAGGAAAAAGAAAAGCTTTTTTCAAAGCTATCAAGATTACTGCTTCATGAGATTTAGAATTAACTTGAGATTCATTCGGCCAATGAGAGCCTCGGGTTGGTTGACTGCCTGTCCAATCGGGGAGCAGCTAATCGTGACATGTTGTGTTGTATGAAGTGAGACCTACAGTTCCTTGCTCCTTTCTCGCGTGCGAGAGGGAGCTCTGTGATTGGTAGTTGATCTAATTGGACAACTTCGGTCCCCGTTGGGGTACCGTCACCGCGACCGGGAGCGGAGGTTGCCAGCGGCCGTATGGTCAGTGGAGCCTTCCTATTGGTCGTTGTGATTTTTGGAAGTTCTCGAATTTTGAAAAGTGATGTTATTTACAGAATGATGTAGCAATATGTGATTTTTTAATCTAATACAGTGGGTGATCGGTTAACGAACATAATCCGTTCCAAGAGTATGTTCGCTATCTGAATTGTTCGTTAACCGATCATCGATTCACCATAGACTTCTATGTGAAATCGATTAATTCGTTCTGGAGACCCTAAAAAAGGAAATCAAAACCGAAACTGATGGTCTAATGTGTATCAATATTCTATTGGATTTTTTTTTTTCTCAATATAAATTTGAAGTTTAATAGGTAAGCAACATAATTCAGGAGAGATGAAAAACGATTTTTAGTCCGTTTCTCATATTTCACGTATTTTTACGGTGGTAGCGCGTCATCGGCATCTTTATATTTTATAGTCTGCACTATTTGAAAAAAATTAAGAATTCGCTTACTTTATTTGCCATGTCAGAAAATCCACTCGCCCATAACATCAGCTGTCAGAAAATATTGATATTCATAATATTGAAATTCAAATATTCAAGTGTGTATTGATTTTAGTCATAATAATAATTATTGAATGACCTTTAAATTCATTGTTAATTCAAGAGTTTCATTTAGTAATTATCAGTACTAAGCATGTTTTAAGCATTTCTTCTTTCAGTGAACTTATTTTGTATGCAAAATGATAACAAATGTTTAATATTAATTTTTTTCAGAACCAAGAAGTGTTCGTTAGAATTCGTTCGTTTTGTTCATTATCCGAATATGTGTTCGTTGTCCAAACACAAAAATTCTTTCTTGAAAGTGTTTGTTATCCGAATATGTGTTCGTTATCCGATCACAAAAATCTTTCGTGAAAGTGTTCGTTAACCGATCTGTTCGTTAACCGATCACCCACTGTAGTATGGTTCGTGGTCTGTGTATGAATCGTGAAGGTGTGTACTTCTCGATTTTTTTGGTTCAAGGTATTGTCGGAATTATCTATTTTGTTAAAGAATTTATTCGCTATTCTAATCTGGGTATTCGCTATTCTATAAGTCTGGGGATATGCAGCTAAAATACACATCCAGAAATTAGAACGAATCCAAAACATAACACTAAGACAGATCTTATGTGCCAGCTGGTACATGAGAAACTCTGCACTCAGGAAAGCCATTAGATTCAAAACAATCAGACAATTCATGCAGAGATATATTTGGAGACAAACAACACACTAACAATTCTTGCCTCATAATATGGCTTGATTGATTGATTGATTAAGGTATACAGAATATGGAGCACACAGCAGAGGCGAAAGAGAAATTCAATGGACAAGTTCTACCGTAAAGCTTACTATGGCGGCGCTGATGTCATTGGAACCCTTTTCTTTTTCCGGTTTCAGTAAAATAACATTGTTTTGTAAACACGCTTAAACGGTAGCAATTTTAATTTTCCTTACATTTCTTTAGCAAATTTTTTAGCCTTTTAAAATCAGCAGCATGAAAAAGAACAAACTTGAAACTCTTTGTTCCGCATTTTCATTTTTTTTTAGAACCTCTACGAATTTTTAAATCACCGTTTAATTCATCGCTCTCCTACGAGTCCATCTACATGGCTACAATGGGAGGCTACTTTGCAACCGAAAAATTGGTAAGCGAGAGATAAATCTGTGCTACTTAATAAGCATTTCATTAGAGGTTTGTGTTAAAATGATATTAGTCAAATTTTGTTGTGCTTTTTCGAAATAATCCCATGTATTTTGTTGCAAACATTGCTCGGATCTTCTTTATGGTAACCTTGGCAGCAATTTTGGCGACAGTTTTCACAACAATATTAAATACACTGGTGTGCAAAACTTAAGCAACAGGTGGGTTTATTGCCATAACTTCACGAAAAATCATCTGAGAGACATGAAATTCTGAAATGAGGGAGAGTATTATGTACGTAAAGGATGACGAAAGCATCGGCGCTGAAAAAGGAATACAACGCATACGGTATGGAATCAAACAAAAACAAGCTTTATTGAACGCATAGTATCGTGACTCATGATTGTCTATCCAACAGGAAGAACAACAAGCAGATGTTCCTTAATATGGTATATGACTTCCCCTTACTACAATGGTTGCTTCGCACCGTCTCCGTATACTCAGAACCAGCTTGTTTAACATTTCTTGAGGTAGGAGTGCCCATTCCTCAATCAACATCTGTTTGAGTTGTTGGTTGTTCTCCGAATGATGTAAGCGTGTGACAATACGTCTCCCCAAAGCATCCCACACATGTTCGATGGGATTTAAATCTGGGGAGCACACTGGCCAATCCATTCGAGTGATATCTTCACTTTCCAGCAGCTCCTCAACAGCAAGAGTGCGATGTGGCCATGCATTGTCATCCATAAAAATGAATTCTGGGCCAATGGCACCTCGGAAAGGACGCACATGGGGAAGAAGTACGTCCTCACAATAGCGATCCCCGGTTACAGACCCTCTGTCGAAAATGTGAAGCTCAGTTCGCCCGTTCAGCATAATGCCTCCCTAGACAAGAACTCCAGAACCACCGTAACGGTGTATTTCCTTGATGTTACTGGGAAAAAACCGTGTCCCGATCTCTCTCCAAATCAAAACGCGTTGAGAATCGCTTCTGGTACTGAACCGACTCTCATCCGTAAACAGGACACGACTCTATTGATCAGTTGTCCAGTTTTTGTGCTCTCTGGCCCACTATAAACGGTGGCTTCGGTAGCCAACTTTCAACGGGAGGCAGCGTTCAGGACGGCGGCCTCCTCAGGAACAGGCCCCCTTTGTGAAGGCGTCTGGCCACAGTAAACCGCGACACTTGTCGACCCGTTGCTGTACAGAGTTTCTGAGCAATGGCGCTTTTCGCCTACAGGATGATATATCAGTCATCCCCTGCAGTTGTCGTCCTCGGACGGCCACCACCAAGCTTTCTAACAGCTGTACATGGGGTTAGGAACGCTTTCCAAGCGCGCGAAACGAAACGTTTGTTGATTCCGAACTCTGCAGCTACACTGGTGACAGTACGCCCCTCCTCCAGCTTTCCGATCATTCTTCCACGTATGAAGTCGTCTAGGTGATTTCTTCTAGCCATATTTTACGAACTGACTCACTATCACTTGCAGCGAATATGTTGAATTGCGTCTCCGTCCTTCATTTTATTCTACTGTTGAGCAGCGCGCGCCGACATCACGCGTTTTGCGTACGCTCACATCGCTTCTGACGTTTTGTTCCTGATATTTGTATACGCATGACGTTTCTACTGACTTACGTGTTTACTGTACTGATCTCCAGACCTCTTTTTCTGCAATTTCATGGCTATCTGCTAAATTTTTACATTGTTGCTTAAGTTTTGCACACCAGTGTAGTTTTCGACTAATTTTATTTATATTATTTACACAGTCACTTCTATTTATTTTATTAGACATATGTTAATTCAAAAAATAACCTGTTTCTATAATTATACACCAATATTTGTTGGATGAACTCAATTGTTTTTTGTGTTGCATAGTAGGTGTAATTACGTAACATAAAGAAATCAAAATTATCTACATACACTAATTTTGTTAGACTTATTTTAAGTGTACATTGAATCAATTGTGCTAAAAAAATAAATGCAATATGTTGTTTTATGATTTATAATATATTGTTTTATGATTGAGATGATTTACTAATTGAAATGATAATTTTAACTAAACTTTTGTGTAAGCTATTTATTTTGCTCTTGTACATAGTCAAATATTATTAATGTAGATTTCATGAATTAAGCATTGTCAATTACTATAGGAATTAAACTGCTTTTTAAAGAACTCAGAGCATCCTAATTATGTCCCATGAATATTCACCTGTATGGAGGATCAAGGTTCTTCGAGCTTCATGAGGGGCCGCGGTAGCCGAGTGGTATAGGTATCGGATCGTGGCTTGCCTTGTCACGAGTTCGAGCCCAGTACCACTAAAGACCCGCCGTGTAGGGCAGCGATGCACGTTAAATCTGTCGAGAGCTGAAACGTCCTCCCGTTGGTGTGGGGTGGTAGTTAGGAGAGGGGGGTGCCAGCTCAGGTGTCGTCCACGTCACTTGACCATGGTTCAAAATTACGTGGTCCGTCGCCAAAAGCCCTCGTGTAGCTGAACAGTGCGACGTTAATATTCAATCAATCAATCGAGCTTCATGAACTGACATGAAATGTAGAAAAACACTGAAAGCTCACATGTTTGGTATATTCAAATTTTATTAATATCGTAAAGTAATCCAAGTAATTGTACCAATTTGCATATTTATTTAATTCATGCATATTTGTTAAACTGAAGAATATCAATTGATTTGTTTTCAATTTATTCTAAGGGTAAATTGCATTATGAATTTTTTGACTGATTAATATTTATTCATAAATTTTACTTTTAAAAAAAAATTTTCTTGCAGAAATATTTTCATTAATTGAAGTAATTAGGAATGATGCCCAATGTAGTTCGAAGCTGGATACCAAAGATAAATATGTTTTGGACAAAAAATTAAAATCGGGTTCTAATTGTTATTTGTAAATGTGTGTGTATTTTTCATGTTAATCATCCAATTTATTTCTGTGTTGTGTTTTTTTTCTGACTTATGTTAAAGACTTTTCACACAAATATGTTATACTGAAAACCTTCTACAGCCTTTGCTGAAGTTTGAAGATATTTTGTGTAAATTTTTATCCAAAATTTAAGATTATCTAATTCATACCTGCATTTTAACGCAGAATCTGTTAATAGTTCAATCATTTCTGGTTCTATTAGTAATATATCCTGATTTTTATTAAAATGGAATTTTCATTGAGTCATTTTAACAGGATAACTTCTTTAATATTGTGGAAAATTTATATCCTTTTTAATTTTAAATTCTGAAAACAAAAGAAAAATATTGTTTTCTCTAAGTAATAACTTTAACTTAGCATTATGTGAAATATAAGATATCATGCAAGAGTTCTTGCTTTTTATTTTGATCTTAATTAACTCAAATAATTGAATATTTAATAATTTGAATTAATATGAATGTATATATATTTGAATTGTCATTAATTAATTCTATAATTGCCACATTATATTTGAATTAAAAAATTTTCAAATAATTCTTTAGTAGTATAGGTATATGAAAATAAGCATTGTGTAATTCAAATAATTACAAATGAACAGTATGTAATTCAAACAATTGGAAATAGAAAAATATGTAGCTTAAATAGTAACACAGTTAGTTAATAGTTAACAATTATGTGTTAATCAAATAATTGCAAATGGACACTTTTTATGCAGATAAACACACGCTATAATATTTAAATTGTTACAATAAACACTGCATAGTTAAAATGACAACAATTCTACAATTCAAGTAGTTCTAAATAAGAATTGTGTAATTCAAACAATTACAAATAGAAAATATATGCAGCTTAAATAATAAATGAACATAGTTCAAATAATGGCAAATAAGCTTTTTTTTTTAAAAAAAAAATTCCAATAGCCAAGGTTATAGTAGACCTCTCACCATGAAAAGGGAGGGTCCAATGCTAAGTGGATGTTTTGACTCAACAAACAAGCTTTTTGCAGCTGAAATAAAAAAAATGCACAAATGTCATTTTACTGTTAAAAAGGTTTGTTAACATTATATAACCTTAGTTTACTGTATTTATCTTTTTTTACATTATTTTATCCAAGATGACCAAATAAATTTGTTGAAATGTTTTTTTAATTTTATATCTAGAAGTCTATTCATATATTCATACAATAACAAAATTAAATCTCGATATTTTATAAAGGATTTGTCATTGATAGAGTTCAAAGGATTGAAGCAAGCTTTACAAAATGAATGCCTTTAATTATATATGTACTATACTGATACTCTTTAACAGTATAAGAGAGTAGGTTCATTGACACGACTCAGTCTGTTATGTGCTTCCCAAAATCACCTCTCAACTTTTCATTTACTTAGCTTTCTTTGCAGCCTCTTTTGGAGGAATTCAACATGACAAAATCATATAAACATTGGAATTATAACAATATACAAGAATAAATTTAATTTTTTAGAGCCCTCGCTAAAATTTTTAAAAATTTCTAGCAAAACATATTTTTGAAAAATTGATAAAAGAATTGGTTTTTATGAATTCCAATAATGTTCAAAATATTCTATAACTTCACAGTAAGTATCTCTGTCAGCAGATGTCACAAATGCTGCAACATGAGAACAAACTTCTTGTAATCTAAAAGAATACTCATTTCATGTGTAATAGATAAAAACAAATAATAAGAATTAGACGATTTCAAAGAACAGGGAGTTTAAATGCCTTGTTACAAGAAATATCTGGAACATATAGAATTATTTTTAAAAAAGTTATTCTGAGAATAATTAAAAACAACGCGAATCTTCTAAATCTTTTAAATTCCTTCTATATAAATCTAGGAATAAAGATAAGCCATGCTTTTTTAAATAAGTAAAGTAATAAATATCTTTAAAAATATTTTTGCATAAAATATTTATTTAAATTGAAAATTCATCACATGTAAACTAAACAATTGAAACAAATAAAATAATGAATATCATATTAATCTTGATATCCGTCTAATAGTAATACTGAAATGTAATTTCACAAAAACAGCCAATGTACATAGAATATTAGTTAATATGAAAAATTTTGATTACAAGAATTCCCTTTTAATGAAAGAGTAATTTTTCCATAATAAGTGTATATTTTATGGTAAACTTGTTATCGATCGCGTAAGTTCATAACTTAATTCTCATTATTGTAGGTAACTTTGAATTTTTCATTTCTTTAAATATACATTATTAATCTTTCATTATTATACATTATTACAAATTATTTCATTATTATACATTATTATGCCTTAAATAAATTTTTATTTCCAAAGTGATTCCAAACCATTGAAAAAATATATGTAAATTAAGAAAATTTATCTTTAATTCTTAACTTTTTTAAAAATTTCGTTTATAATTTATAGCTATTGTTATACAATATTAAGGGAAAATATCATTAGATAATCGTTTTTAGAAATTCAATTTAACTATCCATTGTTTTAAATGTATTTTGTTCTTATTGAATTACTTATAAATTTTAAAAATACTAGCACATATAAAAGTATTTCTTATCAATACTATACTGATCCAAAATACAATTCAAACTTGTAGAAAACTCTTATATCCTGAGTTAGTTAACATGAAAGTTTTTGATTCATTATTAAGATTTGTCCTTTGATGAAAATAAATTTTATTTTTACAACACAATGAATTACATATAAAATAGAAAATTTTTATTGAAATATATAATTCATACAATATATGAAGAAACATTGTTCAAAGATTTCCACACAATCTAAAAAAATAAAACAATAAATAATGCTAAAACCCCGGATATCCTAATGATAATTTTGAAATAGATTTTCAAGAACAGCAAAAATGAAATTTTATATGAATATTAGAAAATAACAAATAAATCATGATATTTTTTCTATTATTGTCAAAAACTTTTTTCCGTAATAGAATGAATTTAGGGCCATAAACTTTACTGCGGAAGAATTTTTATCAAACACAAACAATTAAAAAAAGTTTCCGAATTATTTGTTTTTACTTTTCGTTTTATATCCAAGAAAGGAACGAAGAACTCACACATATATTTTTTTTATACAATTATTATAATAAATCTTATATGTTAACGTAAATAATAAACAATAAAACAAATCCGATATGTCTCACGCAAGCTAATACTATTTACTTAGTACACACATTTCACTTGTTAAACATTCCATTAGTCACCAAAAAAGGCGATTATATCAACCTTGCTCTAAATGAGCTAAAAAATTAAATAGGTATTTTAGAAAAGATACTGAAATAAATAATATAAAATCCTAAATTTGAAATCTACAGATAATCTTCTATCCATATAGTTAAAAAAAAAGTTACAAGAACTTTTTTTTTTGCATTATAACTTTGAAAAACTGTTGAATTTCGATGTTTTCCCATAGATTAACATTACACCGGAAGTTCCGGTGGGTTCCACTCAATGTTGTCCATACCAAATGAACTTCCGTCTCTTTTTCCGGTCTAAAGTTGATTTAAGAGAAATCAATAAAGTTGAAATAAGTTTTAACATATATTTGTAATTTGTTTCTGAAATCTTTTTTAACTGAATGGATTAGAAGTATCCTAAGGTTCAGGACTTTCATATTTGCATACGCGAATTTTATGTTGAAAAATACTCATTAATTAACCACTATATATTTTATCCAAAATTTCTCTAAATATGATATTGCATCATGGGACGATTTTCAGTAAATACCACAATTTTTTTCGAGATGTATATTTACTGTTGAAGGCCACCGCAACGAACTATCTCTATGACGCAATGCTTGGGTGGAGTCAACGAAGAAGAGCCTTTTTCCGATTGGACTATTTTATTATTAAAACCTTTGCTTTATGTTTAACTGTAAGATTAACGGAGAAATCCTTTGTTAGAAATAGTACTGCGCGGGACTCTGTATGTATATGTAGAATGCTGCTCTCGTGAACTGATATCAGTATTAAAATTGCTATAGAGTAATCCCTGGTGTGATTATTACTTGAACCTGCTTTGTTGTGAACCCCGTGAGTTCCAACATTTACTGCATATTAAAAGAATGCGTTCTAAATACTTTGCACTGTAATAAATGTTACTTTTTGCCTTATCCTGAAAAGTAAATTTTGGGGAAATACACGAATTGATGACCATTTTGCCGATATACAGAGCATTCAGAACTCTTTTATTTTGTTCCTTGTCTACACAAATAGAACATTTATGTCCAGGACTCTACATTAAATTTTGCTTATATATCGTCTGGAGCAACCAGTAGATGAAAACTAATTCCGTCACCGATCTCGGGAGCTGGTCATGAGCATGAACCAAAAGGTCCCGGGCCTCAACCTGGACCGAGAGCATCGTCTCGTTCTTGACTCAGCTTCAATAGATCCTGATCTGAATAGTTTTAACTGCCAAATGTTGTTCCTAGACATATTTTCCGATAAACTAGGACAGGGGTAGCTAAACTTTTTGGAAAGAGTGCCACTATCTGATAATAAATCATTATGCGTGCCACATCCAACTTTTTCAACAAACAAGAAGATAAAAAAGTGAAAAAATATTACTTTTTGGCTTATGGGATTTTTACGAAAATAGCAATATCAAAATAACATAATAAATACTTGGGTTTTATTGTTAATGAACTTTTTACTTTATTTTTAATAAACTTTTTTTAGGTATAAAATAAAAATGAAAAACTTTAAACATTTAATTCTAATTTAGCACTAAGCGATCCGTAATGTAGCTTTCGAATTTGTATTTTTTTTTTACTTAGTCATCTATATTAGGATTAGTTCTAGAAGATACGAAGGAAATTAGGTTGTTTTAGGTGTATATCAGTTATTTTTGAGCGATATTATGGTTTTGTTATGTTCTTAATGAAAAACATTTATTCACAAACATGTTAATCCAAAACTACAACAATATTTAACAGACAAATCGTGTACATTCAGAAAATTGTCTATCGGTTCAAAACAATATAATTTGGATCACTTGAGTTCAAAATAAATACCTTATATTTACTTTTCAGTCTAGTTTGGTACTGTAGGTTAATAATTCCGCCCTGGATTTCAGGTGGATAACAATTAACGTGTTGTAGAGAAATTGGAGAATGATGTATGAAAAGATCAGTATTTTTATATATCATCTTGAAAATCATCAACATAGTACTGAATGAATCCTTCAAAATGAATATTAAATTTTCAAATCTATTATAGGTCGAAGCATTATTAACTTTGGTTGAGAGTTACTGCATTATTGTGAAACATGTTAATCTTTTTTCTTCAAAGTAGAGACAAACGATGCAAAAGATTGTTTTCAAAAAACATGACCAACTCTGCGGTAGAAAAAAATACAATCTTTTCCCTTTAATTTTAACAATTTAAATGTCCAATAATATCGGTAAGAAAAGAGCTTACTCCTACAGCCAGTCTTCATTCTTGAGTAGCAAGCACTAAATGGGTAGTTCATTGTTTTCTTCCAGGAATTTAAACGCTCTCCCTCAAATTCTCTCCAAAATCTCGCGAATGCACTTCCTTGAGAAAGCATGCACACATAATAACGAAGGAGTATTTTTTACATGATAATTTTCTATTGGGATTCAATTAATTGTGTTTAAAATAATTTTGAGACAACCACATTTTAATGAAATTATAAAAAAATCTTGTTATTTCTTGTTATATTTTCAAATTTTTCAGTAAATCTTTGCTTGCCACTGTTACAACTCTGCCATGTCACACTGCTGCACACATGCCGTAAGTTGACTACCCCTGTTTTAGAACCTCACGTAGGGGTGGGGTGTGAAAGCTTAGAGAGGGGTTGCCAGCTTGAGTGTCATCCTTGCCACTGAACCGGGGTTAAAAATCTAGGTCGGTCGCGAGAATAGTCCTTGTGGCATTTTAAGTGCGACGTTAATAAGCATGCACTCACTCATTCACGTGCCTAATATTATAAGATCTGTCCCCCCCCCCCCGCTAAGTTATTAAAATATATTTTACCTTTTCTTCCCCCGTCAGTACCTGAACTGCTTATACGATTTAATAAGGTTAAGTTTTTCAGTTTAGTGTATACCAAACCAGAAATATATTATCAAGTTTCAAATCAGTAATGACAAATCTTACCAAAAGGTAATCAGTGCATGCAAGAGTATAAGAGATGTAGAAGAAAAATAAGGACGCTTAACAATATACACATAAGTGTTGGCATGACTGCCAGACTAGAAGATTACAAGAAAATTGTCCCCTTGAATGTTTTGCCTTAAATTATTTAATTTCTTACATTTAATTTTGAAGTTTCATTAGTGATACACACAGACAAACTACAAATAGAAAAACTATATATTAGTAAAAATTATAAAAAAAAGTTCCCACACAGAGCACGAAGGAATGCTTTGTGCTTGCATTAAAATTGAAGTCATGCATTTTTAAAATTTATAATAATTCAATTTGTGTTACACATTTTACATGGTTGAAAATGTTTTCATCTATTTTCATTCAAGAGTATCTAGGTTACAAGAGTAGTTTCGTGTATCTTTTTTACAGTTCTGTTTCAGAGTATTTTACAAGTTTTGTGCTTGAATACAGCATATTAAAATTTTTATATACACATCGCTCTCGAATTAATGAAAAAATAAAACGCATATATAAATAAAAGGATGCTTAAACGAGCTTTCAACTAGTTTATCCACGGCTTCATCTTTAAGTGCTGTGCCAAAAAAAACAGCCTAGGGACCATGTTTAAAACAGAAAGAGAAAAAAATAGAAAGTGAATGAGAGATTTAAAAGGTATCCGACTACTTGCGACAACTTTTTTTTTAAAAAAAATGGAGATATGGAGATTTTTTTTTGTGGTTTTTAGATTTATTAAGTACATTTTGAGGGGAAAAAAGGCTAAAATTAAGAAGAGAAAAATAAATTATTACTATTAAAATGGGAAGAAGTGGGTAAAAATTGACAAAAAATTACATAAAAGGGGCCCGCTCTGTACAAATTGTAAATGAACAAATTCTCAATTTTGATGTATTATTTTGCTATTCCTTTTTGAAATGACCTTTAGGATAAGAGAGATATTTTACTTTTTTCAAAAACTAGAGCAATTTATTTTAGTTATTGTAAGAAATTGCTTAAAAAAAATAATGATTATATTCACATAACGAACTGTAAATTTTGTAATAAAACAGTGATTGACAAATCTGAAGGTTAAAACACTTCCACTGTCACACAGAACATATACAAAAAATTTCAGCAAATCATTTTAAAAACTTTTTGAGCAATTACTGTCCCCGTTTGAGCTTTTCGAAAAAAAACAAACACATTTCGAGTGAAATGCATCTAAAAGTTTGACACATCTTATGTAAAGTTATGTGTGACATCTGCATTTACTAAAACACTTGTGGTTTTTGTTCTCTCGTGAATGGAAAATAAAAAATCTTGGTATTTTTATAAACCTAATATAAGATGGCCTGAGATTGATTATTAACGTCGCACTGTTTAGCTACACGAGGGCTTTTGGCGACGGACCACGTAATTTTGAACCATGGTCAAGTGACGTGGACGACACCTGAGCTGGCACCCCCTCTCCTAACTACCACACCACACCAGCGGGAGGACGTTTCAGCTCTCGACAGATTTAACGTGCATCGCTGCCCTACACGGCGGGTCTTCAGTGGTACTGAACTCGAACTCGTGACAAGGCAAGCCACGGTCCGATACCTATACCACTCGGCTACCGCGGCCGAAGATGGCCTGAGAAAAAAATCATGATTTTAAGGGTAGTCGAATACCTTAGTAAAATTTTATATAAGTGTGAGTAAAAATAGCAGTCACAAACAGTAAATCGTTGATTTTAGAACACATACGCTTTCGAGATTTTTGACTTTTTATATTAAGATGTACTTTGCTGTGTGCATATATATATATTTACATTTTGAAGCATAAAAATAAGAGGAAAAAAAAAAAAAAA
>BMAV01018743.1:29876-43266 GCA_019973955.1 Trichonephila inaurata madagascariensis | reverse complement strand
ATCTGTAATGAGTCGAATTACTAAAAAACACTGGAAAGAATTTTCTATATCTTATAATGCTAAATCAGAATCTCACCTAGACATTGAAAAGTTCATGAAATATATCCATCTTCAGTTGAGATTTAATTTTGAAAGAAATGTAATTCATAATAAGCATATGATTTATACATCTGATAATTTTGTAATTTCAGTTTTAAAAGTATTTGAAAATGTTATGAAAATATATGAGTGTAAAGAATACTTAAATATAGCAAATAAGTGAAGCGATTAGATTGCAAATGAATAAATACATGTTGAGTACAAATATTTTTTATTTCACAAAAATACATTACAAAAACACAAAACAGATCTTTTATACTTTTTAAAACCTTTCCACACTGTCAATATTACTTCCTCCTTTGTAAGTAGTCAATAGCTTTCTTTTATGCATTACAATTGGAGGATCATATTCAAAAATACAATAATTGAGCATGTTTTTTTCTTGTAACTATTTTTCACATATAAGTTAAAACATTTATCAGTTTAAATGAATAATATTCCATTATTTTTACTGAAGAGCAATTTTCAAGTAAAACAATTAAATAGGCAGCTTAATTTAGTCCACAGATTAAATCGCAAGAAACATTGTAAAGTGTCTTATAGCTTTTGCATGTAATTCCAACACAAATTTCTGAGACAAATTCACTCAACAGAAGCTTTATTTACTAAAGTATTTTATGACGTAGTTTTTACACCATTTGTATACATATAACCTTGCAGTTAGAGAAATAAAAAGAGCAAAAACACAAAATAACTTTTCTTATTGTAAATATGTGTTTAGCCTTTTGTAATTCTTTAATTCCATTATATACATTTACTATTTCTATACATTGAGACTGAATTCTTTCAAAATTTTGTTTGCTTTTAATGATTGGCTATAATCAATTAAACACGTTATTAACATTATAAATGGAATGGAAAAATGGCAGATTAACAAAAAAAAAGGTGGTGCCGTTGGTTGAGTTTGAATATGAGCCAGAGATGGAACATATGTTTATATTACAAGAAAATAAGTATTTACAGTTAAAGTTTACACTTAAAAGTAGAAATGTGGTTAAATGAAAATTACACCCTTGAAGGTGCTGCGGATTGATGCGGACAAAGAGCTTGCGTCTGTCTGTTGCACTTTCTGTTTACTTGTTGTTACACACCTGAAATAACATATGTAATATCTGAAACAAATAACTGCTTTATTTCAAAATAAGCATGTTTTTTTTCAAGAAAACTCACATGCAACCAAGACTGATACACATTTTGATCAATAAAAAATTGATAAGTCCTTTATAATTCCAATTATATTTATTATAATTAGTAATTTATATATCATACATTGTGAAACAGATTTTTGTAAAAAAAAAAAAAACTTTAATATTTTCTTAAGCATATTAAACAAAGGTTCTTGATCTTTTTTGAATTCCATGAAAATTTTTTTAAAGCGAAGTGAAAATAATGGGCTCTTAATCGAATGAATTTTCTCAGTCATTGAGACCAGCCTTATGCATAAAATAAAATTAATAATAAAATCAAATGTCTTAAAAATATAATACCATAATATAAAAATACAATACAAGTAAAACATTTAAATTACTATTGACATACTAAATGATAATTTAAAAATATTAATCAGTGCTGAAAATATCGCAACAAATTCTTAAGTACATTTACAACAAACAAGTTTGTTGTACAATTTTAACTATATAAAAATTACTCTATTAACACACACAGGACTATGCATAAATTAAAAACTTCGGCATCACAGATTTTACTGTGGATTACTTAAAACTCTAATATGGTTTTGCAAAAACATGTTTAAATATGGGGGAAAATATTAAATACACAAACCATAAAATATCTGAATTCAATATGCAATTCTACATAATTATTAGCAACCTATTTCCTTCAAGTAGTAATATAAATAGCACATCCTTAAAAAATATTTTTGTCTATTTCATTTATGATAAATATTTATAATTTTTTTAGAAAGGGATTTTATAAATATATATATCAGTACAAAAATTCAAAAAATATATATTTCAAAACAATTCTAACTGAGAGAACCTGTACAAAAAATCATTCTATTTACTTTGTATTGTTTTGAGAATACAAATGTTTAGATTTAGAACAAATCCAGAAAATACAGACAAAATAGCAACCCAGGGAAAAAAAAAGGGATGAAATGTTTTTTTAAAATTTAATTAAACAAAACATTTTAAAATTTAGTATAAAAAAGATGCAGGGAGCATGATTATCTACTGGTATTGTGTAAGACCAGTGGCGCACACAAGGGGGGGGGGGGCCCCAGACCCCCAAAGCTCTTGATTTTTTTCCCGATTGGTTATAATTTTAAGTATATAATACGTAAAATTTAATCAAATATTTGTTATTAATGATTAATTTTATTAATTAATGCTAATTATTTATTCAATAATTAGTTTTTTACTGTGTTTTGTTCCTGAAAATCGACAAAATCAAAAAATGCATGATACAAGAATGGTGAACTTTCAACCCCGGCCCCCCCCTTGAAAAATTCCTGTGTGCGCTACTGTGAGACACTATAAAATTTCTTTTTTGATGTGATCAAGCTACTTTCTTAAGGTCAGAAATTTTATTAGGGTCAGCTTAATTAGTAATAAAATGCTTGAAATAAGTGGTGAAATTATGCTACCGAGTTTGAAATATTTAATAAAAATGAGTTAAAATACGGGAGGAAAAAAATAAACCCATTGATAACCTGTTAGGAATTGAATCTGTGATTCATGATTTTATCAGCAACTTTTTTTTCCATTGCATAATATAAATACTATATTACATAAGAAAAGAGTTTCTCAAATGCCTTTACATGTATTTTATCTAAAAAAGCAGAATAACAAATATGTACATTTTTATAATTTTAAAGGAATATATTTCACTTCCCCTGAAGCTGAGGGAAGCTGTTCAAGAAACACATTTTACTGAGCATTTAAAGAATACAATTTAGGAGTAATTCAAATATGTATTTAAACAATTAAACTTATAACAAAACAAAATTATAAGTAGACAAGACAAATAGTAAACAAGAGTTATAACAAATATGTCAATTAAAGGCAAAAACAGGCAAGATAAATGCTTTATACGCATTTTCCAGCGTAGTGCGAGCGCACGCCCAAAGACAACCAGCCAGGCATTTAAGGTCGATGTCCATTTTTCAAAAACTTCCTTTATCCAACAGATGGCGTTGTATGCAACTCGGATGACGTCAAAGTGATAATGTTTGTTATCTAGTAACCTACCGTTACTATAGCAACGGGGTGTGGTTTAAAAATGATTGTCAGATGTTTTTGGCATGAGAACGCACGCGCTGTTTGAAAACCTGATCGAGCAGAAAAAAAACGTCTCGAAGGGAAGGGAGATTGTTTTGCTTCGGGGGGGGGGGTGAGGAAATGGATGAAACAGAGTTTTCTAAATGTTTCTGGTTTCTAGTTTATTACTGCCGTACCAAATCGGGTGCGGAGAGAGTCGTGGTTTTAAAGCCGTGCTGGTGGATTTTAATTTTTTGACGAAGAATTTGGTAGATCTTCAGCTAAAATTTAGCAAAAGTATTTTTTTCCCCAAATTTCAAGGGATGTTTTTTTTTTTAATTTATCTTTACACAACCTAATTGTTTGATAGAAATATGCGAAATTGCAATAAATTTTTTTCTGCTCATATCTCTTAGATGCAAACTGTATTTGAAATTTCCATAGAAGAATGCTTATCATGGAAACAATCAGCTTTGATTTGAATCTTTAAAAAAGGAAATGTAATTTTTCTTAGAAAATATTCACTAGAGCACAATTTTGTCAGTCAGTCCTTTTTTAACAGCATTCCATCTCTTGTTTTACATATCCAATCAGGGGCATAGTTACCGCCGTATTAATGATATGGAGCCTCAAGCTTTGAGGATCCCAAAACGCGTAAGAAAAAATCTCAGAGGGGGCCCTAGGAAGGGCCCCAAGGAACTTTAATACAGGGCCCACTCAGGACCACACAAATTTCACTGTCTTCAGTTAAATTATTATATTCATCGAATTAATTTCTCCAAATGAAGCTTCCTTTTTGTTTCCTAATCTGCATTATTAACATTTCGGTAAAAGTAGGCACGGGCAATTTGTATTTATTATACATGATCTGCGTTTGTATTCTTGTAACGTTATTTTTAGTGTAGCCGTTTATAAGCGTAGGATAAAATAGGTCCATATTTTGCTTACACATGTTGTTGAGGCCTCTGAAGCTTGGGGACCCCATATCATTGATACGGCAGTAGCTATGCCCCTAATGCCTGGCCGAACGATTAATAAGCCCGATTGGGAAGTAGAAAGAATGTTTTTGTTACTAAGAGAAATTAATTTTTAAACTAATATTCAATGGATATAATTAATTTAATAGAAGACAGTGAAAGTTGCGTTGTATTTTAATGAATTTCAAAATTCATTACAATAAATGTAAAAAAGAGAAAATATAGAAAGAACTGAGATTTTACATGTATTTGTGATGAAATGCTTTAAATGACAATTTTCAATGGATCATAACAGATTATGATTTTTACTGTTAGAAAGTTGAGTGGACATAAATTTTTCTAATAATTTCTTTTCTGCTCTCCGGATTCTTTGTAATTTTGGACGAGAATTACGATATGGATGTTTTTTAGGTCTCATGATGAATGAGCTTCTAAGTATAAATACATGTCTCAAATTCTCATTTGTTCGGATTATACGATCATTGAGGCACATGTGTATGTGTGTGATCTCTAATGAAGTCTTCTCTCTCTCATCCCCTATCTTTAGATTATGTTGAGCTTTATTGATAGAGCTTGCCACACATGATTGAGTGGGTATTGAAAATTTAAAAATAAAAATTAAAGATTTAAAAATAAAAGTTGAGAAGTAAAATTGCAACCTTAGAAAAATTTAAAAACAATTGTAGGAGCTATGAGTGTTGGATTGTTCGGATTAGAATCCCGAGAAAAAGAAGAAACTAATTTTGAGTGCAAAATCTATTTGCTGTATACGATGCAATTCAGGATTCGAGGAATGCGTATTTATTCGAATATCGGCATACAAAGGAACGACGAAATTATCCGTTTTGTTATATTTAATTTTATTTATACACTTTTTTCATTTAAAAAATTACCACCTTGAATATTTTGATTTACTTTAACATTTTTGAAAAATATGTAATTATCTTTTTATGAATAAGGATTTGTCTAAAAAGAAATGATTTAAATTGATTACATTTCAGCTTTCATTTTTAAAATAAGCCCTTAAAATAAAATAATGTAGTGTGTGTGTGTGAATATATATATATCCATTAAAAGTATATTAATCACTTGATTTAATGTAACTACATGCTGATGTACATAACAGTAATTTGCAGTAAAAATATTTCAGCTTTGTTAGAGTTTGAGCCAAGACCCGCCGTGCAGAGAGGGCCAAAGCAAATTGAATATGTCGAGGATCAAACGTCCTCCAGGTGGTGTGGTGTGGAAGTCAGTAGAGGGGGGGGTAGCTCAGGTATCGTTCTCGTCGCTTGATTATGGTTCATAATTAGGAGATCGGTTGCAAGTCCTCGATTAACCGAAAAAGTGCGACGTTAATATTCACTCAATCAACCCTTATTGAAAGTTGTATTTTTATTTATGTTATTAATAAGTGTGCACACAAAATTTGTATTAATTGTGCGGTCGTTGAAAAAGGTATTTAATTAACATCGTAACTCTTATATAAATCAATTCAAATTATTGGAATTAAAAAATATGAAGTGACCGAAACTGATTGTTTGGGATAACAAAAAATAAATGAATAAAATTGCTTTGCTCCCATAAAAATAATTCTTAAATATAGAAATTATATTCTTGTACTTTTATATACTTCGTCTGAATACATATTAATTTTTTTCCCCTAAGTTTTTGTACAAATATCGAGAACAAATGTTTTTGCTTGAAATAGTTCATTGATAGTGTCAATTTTAGACTATATTGCTAACCATACTATATTAAAAATGATTGGCATTTCTTGGATTGAATCTAATAAATTTTTAACTAATGAATTCTTCTAGATTATTACGAGTTTGTTCAAACTGTATATACACTGCTTTAACCGAATCTATTTTAGCTTCCCAAAACGGGTATCCCAAGATTGTCTTAGAGTAATGCTTAAATGCTTCTGTGGAATTTCCCATCTTTCTAGATGCAGAAAATAAGCATTGAAATATCCACTCCCAATTTTTATAGTACATATTACTGGAAGTGAGATCACAAACTAAAAAATTAAGAGATATAGGCAAAGTGATTTTGTTACTAGGTTAATTTGTAGTTACAAGGTGACAGCATAAATCTTATTAAAAACAAAGTTAGTTATAATCCTATGTATATATTACGTAAAATTCAATTATGTATTTGTTATTAATAATTAATGCTAATTATTTATTCAATAATTAATTTTGTATTGTTTTTGTTCCCGAAAATCGACAAAATCAAAAGGATATGTTGGGCGGCGTATTAGAGCATGATACCAAAATGGTGGACTTTCGACCCTGGGGGGGCCGCCCCCCTTGAAAAAATGTTGTGTGCGTTACTGATATAGATATAAACATATTTTTGATATTATATGTAAAGACAATTCTAAAAAACTATTTTATTTTTTATTAAAAAATTTTATGATGTAAAGTTAATGTTATTTACTCATTGATAATATTAATTTTTGATTCAATTGTCACTAACGCATGTATTATATTTAGTAACTGATATGTGTTCACAATTTTTTACACAAACTGTTGGCGTATAGGAAAAATTATGAAATTATCTGCAGTAGCATTTCATATTCCGGATTTAATTCGTTTTTATATTTTGTTTTTGTAACCATTCGCGTCGAGAAATATTTTTCACTTACTAAATACATTTTTGTGAAATGTTCATAGGTGTGTGAGAAATTCCGAGTATTTTGCATTAATTAGCAATCTAAAGAGTTTAAAAGTTATAATTTAAATTTTAGCATCAAATCTGTTAATAAATTCTTCCATTTTCTTCATTATATGTGTTTCCCTCCCACAAATGTAAAAGGTTTCAAAACATTGTACTAACTAGTATGAATTCTCGACTATTACATCACCTCTGCTGGTTACAGAATTTCGACTTGCACTTTTAAAATTTTTTTTATTTGTGCTGGATATATATACAGTTTTTTTTTCCGAATCCAAGCCGCCATCGATTCTAAGCTGCACACCAAATTCTCAACAAGTTTTTGCAAAAAATGAAAAATAGTGTAAAAGGGTTTACCTATAAGAAGTGAATAATTATTTTATCAGTATTATAAACTTTAAATTACATACATGCCCCCGTACTTGCTCTAAATACCCCAACCAAAAAATTTATCTCCCTTCGAATCTTAAGCCGCACCCGATTTTCAGTAGCATTAACATTGGAAAAAAAGTGCAGCTGAGATTCGAATAAATACGGTAGTTCCTCCGCTTTAATTAAGCATTCACTAATAAAATCTTCTTTAGTAAATGATTCCGATCTGTGTTTGCGAGATTAAAAGTGTTATTATATAACTAGTTTTTAATGCAGTTGTATTGTCTTCAACAAATTTAGGTTGCTGTGGTAGCCTGGCAGTCAAGGTAACGAACTCGAGCCATGAGTTTGAGCCACAAAGCCGATGCACATTAAGTATGTCGAGGCTCAAACGTCCTCCAAATAGTGTTGTCGTTTGGAAGTTAGGAGAGGAGGTGCCAGCTCAGGTGTCGATCTCGTCACTTGACCATGGTCCGTCGTCAAACGCCCTCGAGTAGGTGAACAGAGCGACGTAAATATTCACTCTCACTCAACAAATTTAGTGAATATATTTTTTTTCATTTTTTAAGAACTTGATTTCACACACACAATTCCGACAACTCATCTTCACAAAGTTTTGCAACACATTAGTCATAGTTTGTTTTTGATTTTGTGTCATAATGCCTTTGAAATCATATTCCTTAGCAACTTACAGTTTTTACATGTCAGGCACAATATTTTATTCTTGCTTTGGGCATAAAAGTATAACATTGCAATTCCCATTTTTCTTGAAAATTACGATGTTCATCTTTTCTTGAAGTTTAATTATGTTTTTATTAAATTACTTTTTAGTTTAAGGTGTCCGACTACGTTCGGAACCGTGATTTTAAAAAGCCGCTTTAATGGATAATTTTCATGATATTTAGTGTCACTTAGATTAGAATACATGTATGTCTTAAGGACATTTTGACAAAAAAATAGATATTTAAAATACAGTATTTCGGCAAAAAATTAACTTAGAATAACCTTTTTTCAAAATGTTCTCCTTTTGTGAAAAAGGCTTCTATTGTAATAATTTTTTTCCTGTATATAACTCAGACCTCTGTACAGAGGCGCAACTATGAGTTTTGAAATATTCACATTATTTTCAGAGTTACAACCATTTGAAGTAATTATATATCGGCGTTTTTTTACTTAAAGTTTCTCCCCCTCTGTTGTCGTAAAACATGGATAAACCCACTTCTAAGTTATATATTTCAAAAAATCTAGTTCAGCCTCTGTACAGAGGTCTGAGCAATATACAGGCAAAATATTATAATAGAAGTATTTTTCACAAAAGGAGAATATTTTGAAAATGGGTCATTCTATGTTCATTTTTTGTCAAAATATTGTACTTAAATAATTTTTTATGGTAATACTATTCTTAAAACAATTTTATATACATTTTCTAATCTAAGTGATAGTAAATATCATAAATATTATCCATTTATAAGTTTTTGCAAAATCACGGTTCCGAACGTAGTCGAATACCTTAATATGAATAAAAACCAAAACCTACTTTCATTCACAAACTATTGAGTAAAGAGTACACTTTATCCTGGTCATCTTATGGTTTAAAAAATAAAACTTCAACTGCTTCTTTGACGTCACGCTTTTCGTCTCTCATTGATTGGAGATTCAAATAGTAGAGGGTGGGGGATGCTACCTCAGGTGTCGTCCTCGTCACTTGACCATGGCTCATAATTAGAAGGTGGGCCGCCAAAAGCCCTCGATTAACGAAAAAATGCGACGTTAATATTCACTCACTCAGCCCTTATTAAAAGTTGTATTTTTATGTTATTAATAATTGTGCAAAATTTGTAATTGTGCGCTCATTTAAAGAGATATTTAAGTAACATTGTAACTCTTATATAAATCAATTCAAGTGATTGGAATTAAAAAATATGAGGTGAGACCGAAGCTGAATGTTTGGGATAACAATAAATAAATAAAATTGCTTTGCTCTCAAAAAAATAGTTTTTCTAACAGGTAAAAGAAATCTTTGGATAAGCTAGAAAGCACCAGTTTCTTTGCATAACTTCAACCAGTGCTTGTTAAAATAAGGGTCGCTAGAAATTTTCTGATCTTTGATACACTTTTTGCATAAAATAACTTGTTCGCAGTGACGCACACAAGGGACCTCAGGTCCAATTATGTCGACTAAATGGGATGTACACAGTGGGGCCAATTTCTTCTTTCTTGATTGCTGTCAGATTACAATTATTAAGAAATGGGATGAAATTAGAACAAAGCACAACATTTTAAAAAGTGTCAATTTTGAAATCGAGAGGAATGACATTTTTTTTAAAAAGCATTTTCTCTTTATGAAGGAACTCAAAAAAGTTCGAAAGAAAAGATCATATTTTGAGGTTTTCAGCTAGTAATTTCTTCAAATCATTAAAAATAAGCACTAATAGACCACTTTAAAAATAACAATTAGATGTATGTATAGCACTCTAAAATAGATATAAAATTGGATAATAAAGATGGATGCACACAACATTATCTAAAAACATAGCGAATTGAGAACTGCTACTTGGGGTTAGAATCACTTTCGTGTCTTGTAAACCTTCTCCTTTTGCGTATTGTACTGAAACGAATCACAATTACGCCATAGCGTAATTAAAGAACATCACAATCATTGTGAAATAAACAAATCAAGAAAATTTATTACTTTATGAGAATTCCTTGCAGTGAAAAAGCGAATCCAAATGGAACCGAACATAATATTAACTTATAATTGACATATTTTCACTTCATGATTATGAATGTTTGGTTATAATATATGTAATATTGTTACAGCTCTCTCTCTCTATATATAATCTATAAGCTATTAGAGCATGTAAGGATAAAAGTATTATTTAATGTAGATAAAATTCTCAATTTCGTATTTAAAGCAATAACTTGAATAACAATTAACTCTGAATAATTTAGATATACAAAATTTTAATCTGAAAGAGTAAAAAAAAACTTTTTCACATAAGGTTTCAGGTATATTATTATAGAAAAACAATTTTATGAATAAATTAGAAAAATAATGAGGGAAAAAGTAAATATTAGCTCTGTCATTAATAAAAAAATAAATTTTATTATTCTGAAGTTCAGAATATTATATTAAATAAAATAATTTTTTATTTTTGGTGTTACAAAAATTTATATAGTAATATAATGGAGTGTATTAATCCATTGTACATTATTTTTTATTATTGAAATACTATGAAGAGCCAATTTCATAAGAAATCAAGAAAAAATTCTTCCTTGTACTAGATATCACTTTTTATATTGAAAATTATTTTTATTACAAATATAAAAAAATTTCCTTACAACTATCATAAAACAACACGCAAAGTTTTTGAAATACGAAATGTTAAGCGATCTTTAGTCATGACATTCCAGTAATTCAAAATCCTAGGTCAACGCTCCAAAGAGCCACCCAATCTGGTCATCCCCCTCCCCTCCGACTATTTTTAGAAAGTAACGGGGAGTAAGACATGCAATGACGTAGTCTCAAGAAGCAATCCAGGGTTGCCATATATTCTTTTTACTTTGCGATCCCCCCCCCTTTTTCATGGAAAAAAGCAGAATTGTTTCTGAAGTGATTAGTCATTTTTTGTGTAGAAAAATATTCTTTTCCATAAAATAGTATTATTAATGTATATTTAAGCAGCTTATACCGTAATATTCTTCTAAAACAAAGTTATTTTAACTTTGTGCTTAGAATGCATACACGGGAGGCATTATATTAAAGCTTGCTAAACATGGCGTCAAAAAATTCTAGAAGCAAGGATATATGTATTTTTCGCAATTTTAAAATTTTCTAGACAATAAATGACATTTCTACATTTCATGGTGAATTTATATGAGTAATTTACGTTCTCAGCAAAATTTTACACCTATATAATGTGATTTCATTGTGCTAAAGTGTTATTACGTTTTCAGTACATGTGGAAGTCTCCCTTAAGAATGCACAGATGCTTTTCAATACGTCACTTCCAGCTTATTTTATTATCAAAGACAACTCCCAAGTATGTAAATTTATCTGTATAAAACAATTCTTAGTTTTTGTAAACCAGATATGGTTAGATGTTTTGATGCATAAATGAAAAAGCCTGCACTGCACACTTTCCAAGGTTCACTACCATGTATGTATGTTAATTTAAAAGAAATAAAACTATTACACTCATTTGACAAAATTTCTCAGTACAATACACTATTCCAGACGTAAAAAAGAAAACTGTTTTCTTTCATCTGGATCATATGAATAGTAACATTGTAAAAAAAAATGTGTTACATAATTTCATTTAAGATATATATTTATACAATAAACAAGAATTATAACAAATATGTCAATTCACAAATTAGATGAAACATACTTCAAAACTTATACCTTAGGGAAGCTATACAGCAAAAATGCTTTTTATTTACTTCCATTGTTTAGAGAAAACAAGCTAACGCATATAGGCCAAATCCAGAAAGTCAGAAAATTTGATTCTAAGAGGGATAAAATTATTAGTAGTACCTTGATCCCATTACACTTAATCAAACAAAATTAATTACAATTTTTTTTTAAAAAAAAGATTTGTGTTTTCATTATCCTTCAATGTCTCAAAAGTTTCTCATGTGTTTGTGTGGTGAAATTATTCTTCTTACTTTCTAATTTATATTCAGGAAGTTTTAATTACATATACAACACTTAATAAGAATGATGAGACTATGTTCCTTAGTTTTCAATTATGATTATATAAATACTAACATTAGTTCAACTAAAAATAAACTCTCAAAAAATGGAAAACAAGATAAAGAGAAATAATATTTATTAAATCAAGAATAATATATAGGCAAAATTGTGAAATTTGGTGTAAAAATTACTCTATTCACACAGGACTATGAATAAATTAACAATTTCAGCAAAATAGATTTAACTGCAGATTATTTGAAATTCTGCAAGTTTTGCAAAGGCATGTTTATATATGGAGGAAATATTAAATACACACACCATAAAATTTCTGAATTCAATATACAATTCCACATAATTATTAGCAAAGTATTTCCTTCAAGTGGTAATATGAATATCACCTTCAAAAATATTTTGGTCAATATCACTAATTATATAAATTTATAATTTTAAGAAAGAAATGATATAAATATATCAATAGAAAAATTAAAAGAAATATACTTCTAAACAATTCAAACTGAGAGAAGATGTACAAAAAATGCTTCCTATTTACTTTGTATTATTTTGAGAATACATACACTTACAGATTTAGGACAAATCCAGAAAATGCAAACAGAATGACTTAAAAAAAAGAGGGATAAACTTTGAATATCTTGCCTCCTGAGAATAATAGTATACAAACTTATCTGCTTAAATATGAGGCACTTGAACTACAAAATAAATATTTGTTACACAGCAGAAATAACATATATAATTTCTGAAACCGATAAAAGCTTTACTTCAAAATATCATTATTTTAAAAAAAAAAGCATGGTTTTTTTAAAAGAAAACTTGCATGCAACCTAGAGTGATGAATATTTTGATTAATAAAAGTCATTTGTACTTATATTTGATTCAAATTACACATTTATTACATTCATTAAAATTAATAATTTAAATATCATACATCATCAAACAAACTTTTGTAAAAGAAAAAAAATTACCAAACTTTTTTAATGCATATTGAACAAAGATTCTCCATGAAAAACATTTTAAAGCAAAGTGAAAATAATGGATTCTTTCTCAGATGGAAAGACTGAGACCAGACTTGTGCATAAAATAAATAGAAAAATCAAATGTTTTAAAAAATGAATAAAATATAAAATTATTTTATAAGCACAAGACTATATGCATAAATTAACAACTTCAGCATTACAGATCTTACTGTGGATTACTTAAAATTCTGAAATGGCTTTGCAAAGACATATTTATATGGGGGGGGGGGCATTAAATACGTGCACCATAACATTTCTGAATTCAATATGCAATTTCACATAATTATTAGAATCCAATTTCCTTCAAGTGGTAATATG
>BMAV01018743.1:0-29776 GCA_019973955.1 Trichonephila inaurata madagascariensis | reverse complement strand
AAGAGAGCACATTTTTCAAAAATATTTCTATTAATTTGACTAATATAAATTTCTATTTTTAAGAAAGAAATGTTATAAATATCCTGATACAAAAAAATTAAAAGAAATACATTTCAAAAGAATTTTAACTTGGAGAAGCTGTACAAAAAATGCATTCTATTTATTTCGTATTGTTTTGAGAATACATACACTTAAAAATTTAGAACAAATCCAGAAAATAAAGACAAATATTGACTTCAAAAAAAGAGGGATAGACTTAGAATGTCTCTTCTCAATTTAATTAAACATTGTATGCATGTATATTTTAAAAATTAACTATAAAAAATGTATGTGTGATCATGGTATTGTGTGATGCACAGTAGGTTTCTTTTTTGATGTGATCAAGCCACTCTTTCTTCTGGTCATAAAGTTTATTAAGGATAGCTTAATCAGTTATAAAATGCTTCAAAATAGTGGTGAAATTATGTTACTGAGTTTGAAATATTTAATAAAGATTTGTTAAAATGTGGGAGAAAAAATAAACACTTGATACTCTGATTAGAACTGAATCTGTGTGATCCATGATTTTCATCAGCAACTTTTTTTCCAGTACATAATCTGAGTACTATATTACATTAAGTAAGTGTTTGTCAAAAATGCCCTTTACATATATTTCATCTAAAAAAGTAGAATTATAAATATGTAGTTTTTTTTTTTAATTTTAAAGAAATACATTTCACTTTCCCTGAAATTAAGGGAATCTGTTTAAGAAACAGCTTTCACCGATTTGTAATGTTTCAAGAATACTTAAGAATACAAAATTTAGGAGTAATTCAAATATATATTTATAAACACACAAATAAACATTTAACAAATTCAGGAAAAGTATTATTTTTCAATAGACACAAGTGTCCCACAATTCTATCTTGTGGGTAAATAATTTTTCTCCTTCTTTTAAATACAAATTCAAGCTTTTAAATTACAAATAAAATACTTCAAAATAGAAGTGCATTTATTAGATAGAGTTTAAATTTTTTTTAATTAATAATAAAAAAATTGTGTTCACCTAAAATAAATACTATTCAACACAACATGTACAAATTTACAATTTGAGCTACACAGAATTTACTGTGGATTATTTAAAGTTATAACGTGTACTCAAAAATAACACCTGCGGCTAGCTCAAATAATTTTAATTGGTTATACTTTCTAATTGAGTACACAGTTACAAATACATAAAATAAAACCCAGTTCCATCTTTATACAAATACTAAGGGGTTTGCGAGGGCGAACATTGGCATGTTTTTTCTTCACTGAGGTGGCAGGCTGACTCTGGCACGTCCTTCCTTCACCAAGGTAGCAGTCAGACTGGTTAAGTATCCATACAGCCAGGAGAGGGCGCTCTAGTACCATTTTTTGCCATTCGTTACACTCCCCCTGTGGTTTCTAAACATCGTCCTCGATGAGGAACCAGTAGAGTTGTCTTTCCTGGGTCTTCCTTTTTCTTCTGAGAGGCATCACTGGAATGACTTCTCCCCCTACTTCGAAGATGGAATAACATCTGATGCACATGAAGACGGATGCACTCTGAAATATCAAATTTCCCGGTAAGAAATATACTATCAAAAACATCAAATTTCCCGGTAGGAAATGTACAATCAAAAACATCAAATTTCAAGGTAGGAAATGTACAATCAAAAATATCAAATTTCCCAGTAGGAAATGTACAACGAAAAACATCAAATTTCTCGGTCGGAAATATACAATTCTAAAATTTCTTCGTAGCCGGCAGCTACACTTCAGAAACAACTTTAAAATTCTTTATGAACTAGGTGTTCAGAAATTGAATTTATAATTTTACGTTGGGCTCCATTTCCCGGTAGGAAATATTCATTTGTGAAGAAAACAGTCGCCTGTTGATCCATGCTTTGATCTCCATGATCTCAGCCACATTGGAAACAGACTCTTCTGTTCTCCAGAAATACTCATCAGTGAAGAGAATAGTCACCAGCTAATCCATGCTTTGATCTCCAAGATCTTAGCCACATTGGAAACGGACTCTTCTGTTCTCGGGAAATACTCATCAGCGAAGAGAACAGTCACCTGTTGATCCATTGGAAACAGACTCTTCTGTTCTCAGCCACAAATTAAATGCAGTTAACTTAGTTTTAAAATAGTTAACCTTTATAATTAAGCCTCAACTAGTCATTAGAAGAACAAGAATTGGATATTCGAACACAATACTATTCAAAAATATATTATAGATATCTTACAGGATACAAAATCTAAGCTTTGAAAGCAAAATGAAAATTCAAGTAAAAAGAAATTCTAAAGAACTTTGTCAAAACAACACATAAATTAATCCTTTGAAGGAATAAAAATACTGCTTAAAATTATTGTAGGTATTTAACAGAAGGCAAAATCTTAGCTTTGAAACAAAAAACCTATGAATGAATCTTGAAGAAATAAAAAATACTTTTCTATTATACTTTTTTGTTAATATAAAAAATGATAATTTCTTTCTTTTAGATACACGTATATTTTATATGTGATCAAAATTCTTCAATACAGAGAGTTAGAAATACAACACAATATAATAACACTTCAATTCAATAAAAAAAGGTAGTAATTGTAATACTAAACAGGAAATATCAATCTCAGTGACACTCTTGCGTCATAAGAAAATTAATGAGCCAGCAGAAAAAGTGAAAAATATCGATGATAAATAAATGTTATGAAACAAACAGCGAGTGCTGTATTCTGAGCTCCAAGTAAAATGAACAGGAAAAAAAAGAACGTCTGATTTTCAACAGGCAAGGGGTGAGAGACAGAAAATCGGCAAGGGGGGAAACACTTAGTAACAAAACGTCTAGTTTTTAAAGAAAACAAGCAGTGAAAACTCAAGGTAAGAATTGGGGATAAGAAATTTCTCCAATCAAGTACACTAATAGTCATAAATCACAGGCAGGAGGAAAAATGGAACAAAAGTAGAAAGAGTTTTCTTACTAGAGAAAAGAATTATTCAAATAAAATAGAATAATAAATTATGGTTATTATATATATATGCCATATAGAATATAAATACACAAGTAAAATTCAAGAGAAGGTAAAAATAGATCAGAAAAAAATGAAAGAACTTAGCCGATGCTCGACGAATGCAATTCAAAATTTCTAAATTCCCAGTAGGAAAGATACAATTCACAAGTTCTTCGTAAATGGCAGCTACCACTTCACACATATTTTTAGAAATTCTTTATGAACTAGCTGTTCATAAAGAATTTCTAGCTGTTCAGAGTACTGAAGACAATTTTGTTAGACTAGCAGTCCTATTAAAATTAACTTCATCTTCGTGCCACTCGCTGGGCGCCATTTTATGTGTACTCAAAAATAACACCGGCGGCTAGCTCAAATAATTTTAATTGGTTATACTTTCTAATTGAGCACACAGTTACAAATACATAAAATAAAACCCAGTTCATCTTTATACAAATACTAAGGGGTTTGCGAGGGCGGACATTGGCATGTCCTTTTTTCACCGAGGTGGCAGTCAGACTCTGGCACGTCCTTCCTTCACCGAGGTAGCAGTCAGACTCTGGTTAAGTATCCATACGACCAGGAGAGGGCGCTCTAGTACCATCTTTTTGCCATTCATTACAAAGTAAGGAAAAGGCATGCTTATGTATAGGGAGTAAAAATATTATTTATACACTTGCTTAGTTATAAATTCCTCAATTCAATATACAATTCCAGATATTTGTTAGAAACCTTATTCTTTTAAGTGAGATATATGACAATATATTTATACATTAAAAAATAGTTTTAATTACTGTATCAAGCTAATAAATCAATGGAATATGTATTACAACAGTCCTGACCAAAGGAGGCTATAAAAGTTATGCATTCTATTTATTTGTATATTTTTAGGAATACATATTAAGCTTACAGATCTAGGACAAATCCAGAAAATAAACAAAGAATAATGACATAAAAAAAGAGGGATAAATGTGGAATACTTTGCATCAATTTATTTGATCATGATATGTATTAAAATTAAGTTAAAACATTTTGGGGGTTATGATTATCTTCTGGTATTCCTGAATGCATTACAGGTTTCTGATGTGATCAAACAATTTTCTCCCATTCAGCATGTTAATTAGTGACAGTTATATCACTTATGAAATGCTCGAAAACGATAGTGAAATGCCACTGTGAGTTTGATATATTTTATTAAAAGTATTTTGAAAGCACACATTTAGAATATAGTTGAATAAAGATTTGTTAAAATATGACAGAAAAATATATGAGCACCAGATAAGAATTTTGAATTAATTTTACTATTCATGATTTTATCAGCAAATTTTTTTTCCCATCAGTTCTAAAAATGAATACCATGATACACTAAAAGTGTTTGCCAAATGCACTTGATAAAATTCTTTACCTCATAAAGAAGAATTAACAGAAATACGAAATTTATAATTTTGTAGAAATAAATTTCACAGTATTTGTGATTGAGGGAAGTCTACAGCTTATGATTGCAGACTCATGGCTACAGTTTCATGAGTTTGAGCCCTAGTGTTAAGAAATACCCACCATGTAGAGGAGCAGATGCAAGTTAAATCTGTCTTTGTGCACAGGCCTCCCATTTTTCATGGTGTGGTAGTTTGGAGTGGGGGTTCTATCTCGGGTATTTTTCAAGTTTTTTGACCTATGTACAAAGTTAGGAGGTCCGTCGACAATAGCCCTTTACTATGATTACAGAACACATAAGCATCCACATTAAGGAGTAATTTAAATGAGAAATCTTGATTAAAAAGGAGATAATATATAATATTTATCTTTAAATTATATTTAGACAATTGGATGATTCTTTCATTACCCGTCCATGCCTCACACTTGCTCGATGTTTCCAATTACTTTCACCTCATTCCCCTTGCAGAACGTAAATTCAAGATATTTTAACTATGCATAAAATATTTTAAAGAAATAACGTGGATACTACCTTACTCAATTGTAACTTCAAAATGTGTTTTTATACCAAAAAATTTCAGATTAAGCTCACTGGATAAAACTTTTGCTTTCAAAACAGTTTCAATGTATAAAAAGCAAACTTTTCTCTTCACGCAAAACATAGGTACAGTAACATTCTTAAGCTTTTTTTGTGAATTTCATTTAGGATATATAATAATTTAATTAAAAAGTATTATATTAAAAGTCAACAAAATGATGAAATATACTTCATAACACTTGTACTGGAGAGAACCCACACACACACACACAAAAAATCCTTTCTATTCACTAGCATTGTTTCATGAAAACAAGCTAACAAATTAAGGCCAAATGCAATAAGTCAGAAAATTTTATTTCAAAAAGGGTAAAATTATGTGTTTGTTTTATAATATTTAATTAAACACAATGAATAATAAACAATTTTCAAAAAAAGTTGTGTTTTCATTACCTTACAATACCTCATAAGTTTCTCATGTGTGGTGAAACCATTTTTCTTACTTTCTAATTTATATTCAGGATGTTTAAATAACTTATAAAATACTTTAATAGAGTAGTGAGACTATGCCACTCAGTTTTAAATTCTCAAGATACAAATACAAACATTTTTTCAACTTAAAATAAACTCTCAAAACAGAAAACAAGATGAAGACAAATAATAATTAGCAAATCAAAAATAATATTGGAGAAATTGAAATCTGGAATAAAAACTACTATTTACCACAGGACTATTTACAGATTTAGAGCAAATCCAAAAAATACAGACACAACATACATAAAAAACAGGAATAAATTTGGAATATCTTGCTTACATTTAATTAAGCACATTGTACATTATAAGTACCAAGTTGTAATAAATAAATGACCCCCATTTAAAAAAAAAACTTGCTTTATTTGGCTATCTTGGCGCATTTTCTTGTTTTCTACCCCAAAAGTGAATAGGGAGGCACCATTTTGTAGTAAGTATCTCTTTTAGGTAAGAAAGTTTAGAACGCGTTTTTTGTGAAATAGTTTTTGTTTTTTGTCGGGTCTTTCTTAAGCATGGCAGAATCTGTAATGAGCAACGTGATAGTTAAGTTCCAGCTGCTTTTGAGTGCTAGTTTAAAGTTTTTTTTTTCTAATAAAAAATGATGTTTAGGTATGCCGGGTATTGTAAACAAATACTTTTTTTTCGCATTTTTTGGGGAACAAGAGATTTTTAGGAACTTTTTGATGGAGAGCGGCCTAATAAAAGAAAAGTTTAATTGCGTAAGATGCAAGGAACCATGCAGCATAATAAAGCAAAAAAAATCCTCAAATGGAAGTATTTGGAGATGTAAAAAGTGCAGTGCTGAGAAGTCTATTAGAGTAGGTTCTTGGTTCTCCTGCAGCAAATTAAATTTGCAGAAAATTTTACGTTTAACGTGGGATTTGATTACAGGAGCGAAAACTTGTGATATTGAGCAGAAATCTAGCTTTTCTTCTGCAACTTTGGCAGACTGGCGTCATTTCATACATAAACAAGTTTTAGATCATGTCGAATTGACGTCAAGCAAAATTGGTGGGGTAGGGAAAGTTGTCGAGGCAGATGAATCTAAATTTGGAAAAAGATATCACAGAGGGCATTATGTAGAGGGTCAGTGGGTATTTGGGGGTGTTGAGCACAATTCGGGGAAGCTGTTTTTGGCGGCTGTTCACAATTGAACTTAAGGGGGACTGCCAAATGTACTGAAATGGTTAGGGTACTTTAGTACAATGAAATCAATTATTCAGGTGTAAAACTTTTGCTGAGAATGTAAATTACTCATATAAATCCGCCTTGAAACGTAGAAATGTCAGAAACAGTCTAGAAAATTTTTAAATTACAAAAAATACATATATCCTTGCTTCCAGAATTTTTTGACGCCATATTTGGCAAGCTTTATAACAAAGTCAGCAGATGGCGCCACGAGTATGCAATCTACATATAGAAGTTTTAAAAAGTTACTTTAGAATAAAATTACTTGAAAAACTGCTTAAATACACATTAATAATACCATATTTTATGGAAAATAATATTTTGCTACACGAATAATGACTTTAATCAATTCAGAAACACTAATTCTGCTTTTTTTACATGAAAAAATGGGGGGGGGGGGGTTAAGAAATAAAGTAACCCTAAACTATACTTCAAGTAACCACTCCCCCTTTCGAAAAGGCAACAATCAAGTGACCTTGAGATCAGCTGACTGTTAGTTTTTGCTTGAATTTTTTTTTCACACAAACCGTTGGAAGTCTAAGACCACTGAAATGAACTGCAATCGCATTACATACTCTGAGCTTAATTTATTTCTATACTTTGTTTTTGTAATCACTTATGCCAAGAAATATTTTTCACCTATACACATTGTTCTGAATGGCATTAAAATGTTTAGAGGAATAGTAAGTATTTTGTATGAATTTGCAATAAAAAATTTAGGAGCTTTTCTTGCTTAAATTTAGAGTTTGGACATCAAATCTGTTGATAGGTCAATAAGTCCTTACCTCTCCCTTATTGTAGGTGTTTTCCCAACAAATGGTGGCCGCGGTAGCTGAGTGGTATAGGTATTGGACAGTGGCTTGCCTTGTCACGAGTTCGAGTCCCAGTACCACTAAAGACCCACCGTGTAGGGCAGCGATGCACGTTAAATCTCTCGAGAGCTGAAACGTCCTCCCGTTGGTGTAGTAGTTAGGAGAGGGGGTGCCTGCTCAGGTGTCGTCCACATCACTTGACCATGGTTCAAAAATACGTGGTCCGTCGCCAAAAGCCCTCATGTAGCTGAACAGTGCAACGTAAAAATTCAATCAATCAATTCCCAACAAATGTCAAAAGGTACACTATACACTGGAAAACTATTTAGTTTTGCAAGACATTGTACTAATGACTATACAATTAACTTGTGGAACCCGGAATAGTAAACAATAAAATTTTTACAATTTATTAGGTAATATATATAAATAAAACACATTTTAATATTTTTTATTACATTATAATAAAAGTTTAAAAAGTATTGCCAAATAAATTTATGTTGAAATAAAATTTTCAGTTTCTTAATGACAGGAATGAGCTTTAAATTCTTGTGAGGATACAAACTTCATAGAGAACGTGAATCCATTTTGCATACACATTTAGTTTTTTTTTTTAGATTTATTTATTGTGACTCGTGGAACCCCTGGGCATGTATCGTGGAACTCCAGGGTTCCGTGGAACACAGTTTGAAGACCACTGTTGTGGAGTGTGTACTTTCTTAGTGGGTGCAAAATCCGTCTTTGATGTTTAACATTGCTCTACAAAGCAACAAGAGGGCTATTGATCACAAACCTCGTAACTTTGAACCTCGGTCGAGTAACGAGGACACCTGAGCTGGCACCCCTCTTTCTTAACTACCACATCAGCAGAAGGAATGGTCTCATCTACACGGCGTGTCTTCAGTGCCAACAGGACTCGAGCCCATGACACTCCAGCCACGAGCTCGTGACCATAACCACTAAGTTACTGTGGCCACCAGGAATAGCAAAAATTTTAGTGAAAAGGTTAAGGGAGTTAGAATTAGATTTGAATTGTCAGTATGTGATAAAGGGGTAGCAATATGAAACGGAAATATAAAGGTGTAAGATAGTGGTGTAATGTACACCCCCTCAACCCCCGCATTGGGGGGGGGGGGGCAAAGCTAGACTGACGCCATTAACGTAGAATTTCACAAAACTAGCTTTACATTTTTTTAAAATCCAATTTTTAAGTGATTTTCAAATTGGTGATCTAACATCATTCAAAATCAACATTTTAATTTGCTGTAATCCCCACGATGAAAGAGATACTTATCTTTAGTGGGTTTTCTTTTCAAACCTAAATTACTAACAAATAAAAAGAAAGTCAGACGGAAAATTGGATAAAATGCTAGAAAGATAAAAAAAAATTCATCACTGTTTTTTTAAGTATACTTCATGTTAGCGGTAGGGAGAAAAAAAAGAATGTTATTTTTTTTACTGAAGTCCCAAATAAAATTTTTGGTGGTTTAACCCCCCCCCCCCCCACGTGTATTTCATTTTCATTTAGCAAACTCGTAAATAACGTACTTCTGTTATGCTTTTTTCATGAAAAATAGTATTGTGATACTTGAAAACGCACAGAGAGCATTTTAAATGATTATATGGTCTAGATTTATGATTTAGAAACCCATATGCCCACAGAAATTTCCATAGATTTATGAGTATTCAATCAAATAAAGCATAATGAGAAATGTTTCACAAAATTGTTTTTAGAACATATATATTTTTATATTCAATGCACTTCAATATAGGGAGTGTTCCTTCGCTATTAAAACATTTTGATCTCACTTCTCTCTTACGATATTAGAACTGTTTTTTGTAAACAGAATTAATTATTCTGGTTCTTATACAGTTATTTTGTTAATAAGACAAGAAGAAACGCGGCCCTAAAATGAGTGCAGTTAAAAAAAATTTGAGTGGTTCTCATAAACGAAAAATTCGAAAGGAAAAGGAATATAACATTAATAGCAACTATGCAAAATTGGATAACTTTTTAATATCTGCAAGTTCATCATCTTGTGCAAGTGCTAGTAGTAGTAATGCCAGGGAACTTGATGAACAAATCCTGAAAGTGAAAATTAATCCACAAGAAAAAAACACAGTTTCGGACACTTCAACTAATAAGGATACTCTATTTAAAGAAAAGGAGTCAGAAAATGAAAACGAAGAAACAAAATTGATTAGAAATGATTTTGCGCATTATGTAGGTATGCCCATAGATGCAGATTTAAGGGAACAAATTTTAAAATTGGGCTTGTACCAACCAGAAGGTAATTTCCAAAAACATGCCAAGGGAAGGAGCTTTTCATCATTTTATTATAGTTTCATATCCAAGGCAGGTCAAAAGATCGAAAGTAAATGGCTGTGCTATTCAACACGACTTCATGTTGCTTACCGTCAGGTATGTCGGCTTTTCGCTAACAGAACAAATATGTATTTTAAAGAAGCCTGGTGTAAAGGTGTGAATGACTGGCAAGGAATATAAAAAAAAATTAAAGAGCAAGAAAATTCTATAATTCATATCCCAGCATGTCGCACATATGACATCTGGAAACAAAATAAAACGGTGGATTCATTATTGAAATGCAATTTTAAAGAAGAAGTTAATAAGGTTAGCCAAATCTTACGAAGAATCATAGACATTACAATGACTCTAGCATTCTAGCTGTTAATGTGTTTCCTTTAGCTGTTTGAAAGTAATTTCTACTCATCCCAAAGAATTTTTTCCCCCTTCTTTTTTGTCATCCCAAAGAATCAGCTCGTTGGCTTCATATTTTTAAAATTCAATTATTTGTATTGATTTATAAATGAGTTATTACTTTCATTAAATATCTTCAATGAACGCACAATTCAAAAATTATTAGTAACATAAAAATACATATACTAATAAAGGCTGAAATCTGCTTATAACAAAGTGTTATTTTATATATCAGTATATAATTTCATTAATTCAAGTGATTAATATACTTTTAATGAACGTATGTAATGTATATGTATATATATACTACGTTATTTTATTTAAAAGACCAATTTTAAAAATGAAACTTTATAAATAATTAATTTAAATCCTTTTTCTTCGACATGATCCATAAAAAGATAATTACATACTTATCAAAAAAATTAAACCTTAATCACAGAACAGTTAACCATGAATTGCAGTACCAATAGTGTCAAAGTGATGCATGACTATTAGACTTATTCTATGCTGCATATGTAAAGTAAAATTCTAGTTATTGATTTTAGTAACAACAATAATAATGATTTATTATTAATACCATTACATTGCAGTCAGAGATTAGCCCCTGTATGATATAAGTATAGGTTAAAACGATTTTTGTCTCATAGAAAATTACAAGCTATTTTACAACCTTCTTCAGTTGGAAAAAACGCATTAAAAATTAGAGATTTACAGGCATTATTAGTTTCTGTTTTATGTCTTTACAAATTTTATGTGTTTTTCACAGGTTTTCATTTTAGAAGATATGAAAGGGTTTTCTATTCAATAAAAAATTTTTTTCTGTTCAAGATAATTTTGAAATTTTTTGAAGATACTTATATATATATCTGTTCTATAAAAGTTTTATATAAATTTAGATCTGAGAACTCTAGCTAGTTTTTTAAAACATTTAAGTTTATATTTTAAAAATGTTCATATTTCTTCCAGGTTTCCAAATTTAACAATATTCATGCTTTTTCTCGGATTATCTATAGGAACATTTATTAAAATTCAACAAGGAAACAGGTTTTCAATTCCATACCAGTTTAAGGAAGTGTAATATAAAGGATGCTTAATTTGGAAATTAATTTGATGAATATAATATAGTTGACCCTCCATTTTGCGAACTTCTATCTTGCGAATTTCTCTATTTTGCGAACTCTTTCCTGGAACCAAGAACATTTTATGATTTTCTTCATCAAATAACCTCCACAAATAGCTAAGTGCATTTTCCATTTATCGAACTTTCTCTCTTGGGATTCGATTATTTTCTCTCTGTTTTTGAAATATTTCTGGACCTACATGTGATGTAATGAGCAAGTAAAATCATTTGAAACAATTAAGACTTGAATTGTGTGAAAAAAAATATGCCTGATGAGGTATTTTGTGCACTGCAAAGATGCGAGGAATGAAAGAAAACATTTTTTTAAAAACGAAAATACTCAAAACAAAATTAATAGATTTAACCAGTAGTTAAATTGAAGGACACGCATTCTTAAAATTACTGGTTATAAAATATGCATGTTTAAAATTACTTGTAGGTTTAAAATTGTAAAATGTTATTAAAATTTGTTAATCATAATATAAAAGTAATTTTTTAAAGTTGGAAATACTAAGTATTTCTTGACAAAGTTGTTTTTTCCCCTGCTTTCCTAGCCGAATTCTTTTTTGATAGATAAGATATGTAAATAAGATATTAACTTACAAAAAAGGTGTGTGAACAATTAATTTTATAATAATGTATAGTTATGTGAATTTAAAATTTGTTTTAAGTGGTTTTTAAACTATATTGAAAGAAATCATTTCACGAAATTTTCCAAATAACGAACTTTTTTTCAGGTCCAGTGACGACTATAATTTAGTGAAATTTTTGTCATATTTCCATGCGTATCGGAAATAATAACATTAATTTGTAAAACAAGAAATAGATGCGTTTGAAAACAGAATTATACAAACGATTTGTGAAAAAATTGCTCTAGGTTATTTTCTTAGAAAAGTAATAATTTTCTTGTGAAAGACTCAAATTGAAAATGATTATTTCCTGATGAGTATTCTTACATAGCAATTTCAAATACAATTTGTATATAAGATATGAGCAGAAAGAAATTTATTACATACCTATCAAACAAAAAAAAAAAATTGTTATGATACCCAAGAAAATGTAAACGTAAATTGTTCATTCACTTGTGGATATCCCAAAATATTTGCACGGATTTAAAAAAAAAAAAAAAAGACTACGCACCCATTTTGGTGGCAATTCTAAAAGACAGCACTTACAAAACTTTCTTCTTTCCCCTTTTCCACTTATTCAACCAAAACTGCACCCCGTTGTCCTCACCATTTGATTATGGCTTTGAATAGTTTGTTTATTTTACGGCAACTGCGCATGCGTTCTGAAACAGACTATATCTGTCAATCCTTTCCTAACCACACCCTGTTGCTATAGTAACGAAGGGTTATCTTATTACAAACATTATCCCTTTGATGTCATCTGAGTTGCAAACAACACCATCTGTTGGATAAAGGTAGTTTTTGAAAATATGGCTGTTGGCCTTAACAAACTTTAATAGAAATCATTATGGAATAATGGATAGCCAGGCACGACAATTATTTCGGAATGTTGTAAAGGTTATAAACACAATGTGTTACCACAGAAGGATTTAACCATCTAACAGTCAATCATTCACTGAACTTCATTGATCCAGATACGGGTGCTCACACAAATACTATTGAAAGCACGTGGAGGCACGTAAAATCACAATTTCCCCAATATAACAGGCAAAATGATGCCTCTTTTTATTTGGCAATGTAAATGTTTGAAAAAGAGTTGCCGAGTTAAAAACATTGATATGTTCAATGCATTTGTTGAAATCATAAGGGAAATAGATTGGGAAAATTTTAAATATAAACTTCAGAGGCTTTGCTTTGATTAGAGATAGCCAACATTTTCTTTCTTTTGTACTTGTGTTATAAAAAGCGTTTGAAGGACAAAAATTTTTTTTAATATATATATATAAAAAATAATAATAAAAAAGCAAAAAATCATAAACAAATAAAAATGTAGTTAAGCTATATAAAAAAAATGTCCTTAAATTTTCTCTCAATACTGTAATATAAGTATATACTTAATTAACCATTAAAAGTTTTTTTTTATGTAAACACTAATATTACTATGTGGAGTGACATGTGAAACAGGGTCCTCGTCCCCCACTCTGGAAACTGTGCATTTAATATAACTGCACAAGCTAATGGTTTCACAACCTTCGGCTTTTTTTAGCATTTGGAAAAGAGCATCGTCAGAAGGCCCCCCCCCCTCCTTATGTATCCTGTAAAATTCTGTTTGGGGTGAAAACTAGATTTTTGAAACACGTTTCCTCGGCAAACTGGAAGTTAACCCTGTTTGTAAACATGGTCTTTGGCGTGGTTTGACGCCCCAATAGAGTTGCACCAAGTTGGATGGGTGGGCAATACTAAAGCTGTTCCCCTACTTATTTTTAAATATATATATATAGGATGGGTAAGAAATTCTCGATCATGTCACAAAGGGTTTAAAACTGTAAAACTTCATGAAAATTCACTGCAGAGATGTTTCCAATTTTAGGGGACTTGGAAGGAACACTAATGGATATTCCTCCAAATACTAAATCCAGAAAGTAAGCTGCATTTTAGACAAAAGAAAAGAGGTACAAATGGTCAGTAAGTAACAATTGATAACTTCTCCATAAATGAAAAGGTTGGGGGAGTGAGTGATTATTAACATTGCACCATAAAGCAATGTGCAAGGGCTATCTGCAACCAACCTCATAGCTTTGAACTTCAGTCAAGTGATGAGGGTGAGACCTCAACTGGTACCCACTCCTTAGAATAAGCCAATGGAATACTTTGAGCCTCGAAAGATTAAACCTGCATCAGCAGCTCTTCAGTGGCACAGGGACTTGAACCGGCTACAATTCAGCCTCCAGTCCTGGACCATAGCCACTAGGCTGCCATGGCTTCAAAGAAAAGTGTAGGGATAAACACCATGTGGATCCATGAAGTTTTTTTTAAAGTTTCTTCTTTGCAAAGCAATGTAAATCATTTATGCCCATTGTACATGTGGTTATTGTGTTATGATTAAGTATACTTAACAGAAAGTGTAACAGTATGGCAAGAATGAGCTCAAACTATTATCTCAAGTATTATGAAAGAGGTTTGATTATTAATAATGGAAAAATAAAAGCTTTTACCTGTCAGAAGCATGAGGCATCACAATAGACATGACACGAGGAGGATGATGGGACCCACACGTCGCAGCTGCACTTAATGTTTCAACACTCTTCGAACTTAAGGTTTCAGCACACTCCCCCCGAATGACCAGGGGGTTAATTCTAAATCTGCTAACAATTTCAAAATACAAAGGAAATCATTAAATATACAGTTGCTAATTAGATATCGGGAGTAGTAGCGCCAAGCTGTTGTTTATGTTCGCCAAGATGGGCAATAATATTACAATATGGTTACCTTAATATTTTTATCATCTGTCGATGTCGTTGCCATGGGGATAACGTAGATTAGAAATAACTTTTATTCGTTTTTCCCGCTGTAACCCTTTAATTTCAGACAATTTCTTATAAAATATAGCCATTTTCAGTGTAATTTTTCTATTGTTTGCATCTTCTGTATAATTCTGGGCTATTTTCAAATATGAATATTTCTAAAATGAGTGAGTACTAGAATATTTTTTTCTTAAAGGTGTAGTGCTTTTAATTATCGCTATACATCGTTTATTTTCGTTTTAAAAATGTTTTTTTTTTTACGTTCTTTGTTCAATGAAATTCGTTGAAGGAACTTGCAGAGCAAGTTTCATATTGCAAGCTTTCACTACTTTGTAATTGATATTCTAAATTAATTTTAGCATTCATTATGTAATTATTTTATTCATAATGAAAAAAATGCAATTATTACTATGTGTAATAATCATATAATATTCGTTATATATAATTCTTATTATTTAAATATAATTATTTTATTTATTATTATTATCTTATTTATTTATAACTATTTCTGTTGTTTATTTATAGCTATTCTTATGTTGTTTATTTAGTTATGTATTACGAGTTCTCATGCATTATTTTTTTACAATTCGACGATTATTCTTTTTAATAATTACAATTTAATTATATTATATATAATTATGATAAAATAATATTATAAGATTATATATATTATATATGCTGCTTATAATACTATTATTTGTACATGTTACTTTTTATTACATAATATTATTCATTATTTATTGATTGATCTAGGTTATTCTCAATCTCTTCCTATATCCTTTATTTGAAATACATTTCAATGTATTTCAAAACAATCCTTTAAAATTATTGAGTATCATTAAATTACCGCAAGGTTGCCATATTGGATTCTAATCCAGCAACAAGAAGCAGTGCTTGGCGTGATAAAGATCATGCCCAGCAGTGCTTGGCACTATCACCCCCGATATCAAATTAGTTCCAATATACATTTCAAGTAATTAAATTCAAATACAAACAGTCATAAAGTCAAAGCAAATACTAAGTTCAAAGTAAAAACTATGTTCAAAGCACATACATAACAAAGAAATCATTAATTTCGAGGTTATATAACAATAGTACAGGTCTTTTAACAGTTGAATTTTGAGTTTTTATTTTTCAAGAACGTATTTTAACATCCCTGCCAGGAAATACATCAACAACATAACCTAGTTTCCAAAAATGTCAAGGAAATTTTTCATCATTAATTAGTACAACATCTATTTTAAACTCTTTAATTTCGCCTGTAGGTTTAACACAATGAGCAGATTTTAACATGAAAATATATTCTTTTGACCATTTTGTCCAAAACATATTTAGCAATCTTTTGCGATAATGAAACCTATGAATTATTACTACATTTTTGGAGTTAGTCAGGGAACGTGACTGGACCAACTTTACATATGGAACTGATTAAATTTTTAAGAAAGCTTAGTTTTATAACTTAAAAATAGTGGAACTGATTAAATTTTTAAGTAGTTTTATAACTTAAAAAGTCTTAGCTTTATAACTTAGACATATTATAATTTAATATTTTAAACATATTAATTTATTTAAAATTAACTTTATGTATGCACTTTACTTAAGTGTCCATCGTTTTTTGTGGTAATAATTATCATAACATTCTGAATGAACCACAAAAAACAAAAATATTAAACCTTTTTAAAGAGTTGTAAAAAATCCTATCATTCTTGCACCTTTTTTCATTTACTATTTTACTCTTATTTGTTAGATAAATCAAATACAAGAAAACTATATATTTTATATAATATAACTAAAGCATGTAGATTATTAAAAATTACTTAGTGTAATTAGCATAATTAATTAGTCATAAGTAAAGTATGATTATTACAAAGCACACTTATAGTAAATTGAAATGATTTAAGTAATTCAATTTTTTCTAAACAAATTGCTATCTATTTCACTATATGATCTCTTTTGACACAAAAATTTGGGTCTTAGGGCATAATTTGCGATTCTAAGACTTCTGTTTACATTTTCAGGTCATCTTTATGAGTTAAACGTTAGGCCTAATGTGGCGGAAATGTAAAAACTGTGTTTGGCGAGATATGACTTTTCGCCAAAAAAATCCAAGATGGCGGCCGCCGGGCATATACGATACCTGTTCCGGATTTCTTCTCTTTGATTCTCTGTCCACTTTGAAATGATATCAATGTTCGGAATATTTCCCAATTTTTCAAAATATTTGCATCAGTAAAGTTTTTCAATGATTTTTCGAATTCTATTAAGATATATATTTTTTGAATGTCTTTTGAGGCAATCCAGTCAATGTAAACATTAGACTCCGTGACCGATCTTGCGAGATTATCCGCCTATTCATTCCAAACAATTTTCGAATGTCCCGAAATCCAAAGCAGAATCAACTGGTTAATATAGTTAGATAGCATGTAAATTTTGTTAGCAAGTCTATGAATTACCTTATGGGATTTGGTAGAGTAATTTTGAAGTGCAGAAAAAACAGAAAAACTATCCAACAAAATAAGTGAATTTACATTAAATTCCTCCAGATCATCTAAAGCCTGACAAATAGCCAAAGCTTCTGCAGTAAAAAAGGAGTTATAATGGATGACTGTAAGCAAATGAAGATTTTTTTGACATACCTGCTATTGTAATGTGGTGATTGTTTGAAGCATCAGTAAGTATAATGAAAAACTTTTGAAATTCACGTTCGACTGTTTCATCAAATAAACTGCTTATTGCAGGAATCGGTAGATTTTTATCTTGAAATTTAAACCTATTGATATAAATTTTACATGGAAGGACTGAATTGATCACATGTTCTACAAGCACAAAGGAGTTTTTAGTCATTTCAGTTCAGTTCAGTTCTGTACAGAGTTGCCAGAAACTTATGCAACAAAGTAGCATTAAGTCGGGGGGGGGGGGGTAGCAAAAAGTAGCGAACCTCGATTTTCACTCGCAATTCATAAATATGATTTTTTTTTTAAATTTTGGGAATTCTGTAAAGTTAAAAAAAATATGTTAAAATGCTTTAATTATTTAAGCTATCCGACTACTTTCGGAACCGTGATTTTTCAAAAGCGTATAAATGGTTAATATTTAAGATATTTAGTGTCACTTAGATTAGAAAATGTATATAAAATTGTTTTAAGAATAGTATTACAATAAAAAATTATTTAAGTACAATATTTTGACAAAAAATGAACATAGAATGACCAAAATATTCTCCTTTTGTGAAAAATGCTTCTATTATAATAGTATTTTGCCTGTATATAGCTCAGACCTCTGTACAGAGGCTCAACTAGAATTTTTGAAATATATAACTTAGAAATGGGTTTATCCATATTTTACGACAACAGAGGGAAGAAATTTTAAGAAAACAACGCCGATAATTATTTCAATGGGTTGTAACTCTGAAAATAATGTGAATTTTTCAAAAATCATAGCTGAGCCTCTGTACAGAGGTTTGAGCTACAGGCAAAACATTATTATAATAAAAGCATTTTTCACAAAAGGAGAACATTTTGAAAAAATGTTATTCGAAGTTAATTTTTTGCCAAAATATTGTATTTAAATAATTGTTTTTTTTTTTTTTTTTATCAAAATGTCCTTAAAACAATTTTATGCATGTTTTCTAATCTAAATGACACTAAATATCATGAAAATTATCCATTTATGCGCTTTTTTAAAATCACGGTTCCGAACGTAGTTGGAGATAACTTAAAATACATTCAAATTCTTCCTGCTCAATATCGTGATCTGCTGTGTCTTTTGTACAAATTTCTGAATCATATTGAAGTATTTGTAGTGATGAAATGAAATCAACGCAGTAAGTATGTCCCTCGTTCTTCCAAAGTCATTTTCATTCTGAGAATTGAATCCGACAGTTCAAGGCATATTAGATTCTTGAGTTTTGTCTTTGTTGACGTCGCTCTCGAAAATATCCTTTCCACATTACTTATGAGTAGCATTACTTATGAGTAGGCTGTCAAGCTTTAAAGCAAATGTAGCTAATATACCCACTAAATGTAGCTGCATACTCCCTTTGAAAAATTTAAAAAATAATTTTAAATATCACCATTAGACATGGTGATGAACATAAATATACAAGGAAATAATTTAGCTTTTTTCAATTTCGAGAAATTTACGGTTTCACAGTGAACCTTAAAGGTCCATTTTTCCTATTCGAACTAACTAATCCAAAAGATCATTCAGAAAAAAAATCTATTATTTTAAGGCCATAATACTTTTATATTTTAACGAAATCAATTAAGGAAAAATAATTTTAAAAGTTTTTCATTATTTTTTAAAAAATTTTTCTGCACTTTTATAATTTTAATACAAATTTGGACATACAATTACATACTAAAAAATTTATATTCTTTAATTAAAAATTGCTAGTACATATAATTTCCATCTATAATTTTTAAGAGAGAATATTTATATCCATTATGTACACACAGGGTCGTATTTAGGCAGGGTGGCAAAATTTTAGAGTGCGGACAAGTATTGTTAAATATAAAAATTTCTCACTATAATTTTTAAAGTAAATAAATATTTTACTAAGATATGAAATAAACAAATAGTGCTTCAGAAAAAAAAATTAGTCAGCTCTGCTTCTATATTCCTAAATTCTCTAAATCCCAAAATTCGCTAAGCTGTTTCAAAATATTGGATTCATTAACAATAACACCCTCCTCCCGAACTGACCCAAATAATGTATCTACTGAAACAAGATTTTTGTTTAGACGTGTAATTCTACCTGTGTGTAACTACTTGATAATAGTAGTCCGCGCCAATAAGAATTGATATTTCTTTATCGTCAAATTCATAAGAATCAGCTAATTGTACATTTTTTAAATATCTAAATTTTTTTATCAGGGGTTGGTAAATGTGCAATCAAAATATGTTCTGTCTCGACCGCACGCTTCTATTGCAATGTACACATTTGGATCATCCCTGTTTTTCAATTTTTTTTAACTATATTTAAGGTTTTTATTTAAGTTTCTTTAGCACCAAATGTGCAAATGGAAAGGTTTTCTTTTCTAAGAATTGGAAAGTTAAATTTTTCTCAGAAGTACTCTTTAAAACGAAACTTTTTTGTGAACCATTATCTAAGAATAATCTGAAAACTTCTTGTTCATTTTTGTCATCTATTAATTCAGCACAAGTTTGTAATAATACACTATTTATATACTTCTGTTTTAAATACTGCTGAAACTACAATCTTTTGTACTTATTTTTTATTCCCTTTATCCTTTAATCTTTAATGCTTCTTTGGCGGCCTAGCAACAATTTGTTTTGATTATAATCTCGTTATTTCTGGTTTTTCTTATACTCTGGATACTTTTTTTAAATCTGAAAGCTTTCATTATTATTTCTTTTAGTTTAAGTGGATTACCATTCTGAAAGTTATTTTCTGATTAAGAAAATTGTAATATTCGGACTCGTATATTTAAATTTAATTTTTCCTCAAACCTGGCTAATAATTCCATATCTGTTAGATTACATCTATATTTATTTAATGATAAATTATTATTTGTATTCTCAACCTCCATCTTATTTTCTGGGTGAGGGTAATCACCCATTGTTTCTTCTCTACTCCAACACTCTATTTTGTATTAATACACTACCTTGTGTAAATACTAAAATTAAAAGGTCTTATCCGCGAAGATAGAAGAAAAGTTATATTAAATAAATTTCAAGAAAAAAAAACTTAATCACAAAACTATCCCACCGCCTCGAATCCGCTTGAAATGTTTGCTACCGGCAACAACCTTTCAGTGTGTGTGTATCACACATCCCTTCCCTACAAAAAACCCCAGTTATTTTCTTAACGTAAAAAGTAAACTACTTACAGTTACAGTTAATATCTTTATGTGGGATTTGGAACAACAAAGGCTATTATCCCATACAAAACTATAACAAATATTAATAAGTTAGTTGATGTCAAAATATTTCATCTTCTGAATAAAAAAATCTGAATGTTGATCTGTTTGATAGAGCTTTCTCCAGTAACTCTTTGAAGGTGATATTGCAACGAGGATCAATTTTGAGAAAAGATTTTAGAGGATTTCGAGGGTGAGTATATCTATTGCATCTTAATAAAATATGTTCCAAGTCATTTAAACAATTACAAGAACTACACATTGCATTAACCGTTAAATTGAATTTTTGAAGAAGTCCTGGGGTAATGATCGTTTTGCTAAAGATTCGAGTGCATAGAATTTTTTCTCTTCTATTATTTGTCCATTTAGAAATGATGCCAATGTTTATAATATTGCCCACATTTTCAAAATATTTGCTTGAATAAAAATTATTATTTGCTTTTTTAAATATTCTTTGATATATTTTTTTACTGATGTCTTCTGAAGCAATCCAGTTGATGTAAACGTTAGACTCCGTAACAGATCTTGCGAGATAATCCACCTGCTCATTCCATAGTATATTAGAGTGTCCCGGAATCCAAAGTAAAATCAGCTTATTGGTATAATATGATTGAATGAAATCTTGCTAGCTAGTTTGTGGATCGTACTATGTGATTTAATTGAATAATTCCGAAGAGCACAGAGAACATAGAGACTATCAGATAAGATTAGCAGATTCTTGTTTGAAACATCCAGATCATCTAAAGCTTGGCAAATAGCCAAAGCTTCAGCAGTAAAAATAGGGTTATTGTGATTTATTCTGTAAGCAAAAGAGAAATTTTCTGTTATACCTGCTATGGATGTTGTTTGATAGTTTTTCGAGGCATCGGTGGCTATTATATGGAAATTCTGAAAATCATGTTCAATTGTTTCATCAAATAAACCCCTTATAGCTTGAATTGGTAAATTTTTATTCTGAAATTTGAAGTTATTGGTATATATATATATTTTACATGGGAGAAATGAAAAGGATGATATTCTGGGGATTGTGATGATTTGATTACTATTAGCATTTAAAGTATGTAGTATACTAACAATATTATTTTTATCTTCCTTGATAATTTTTAAATTCAGAGAATCAGGGTTTTTGCTATATAATGGAGAAAAGGTTTGTTTGGAGATTTGAGAAAGGAAAATTTTATTTGCCAGTTTTCTGATTTTGTCCGAGAGAATTTCTTGTCCAGCCAGTTTCATGAGTACAATATTTGGTGTCAATTGTAGAAGACCTAGTGCAATTCTGAGAGCTTTGGTTTGTATTACATTAAAAGGTTTCAACTGATTGTCAGACTATTTATTTATTATGTGGCATGTGTAAAAAAAGGTGCTACAGATGCTATTATTGATTAGCTGGATAAGATTTTCAGCTCTAGGACCATAATGCTTGTAAGCCATACCTTTAAGAGCATTGATTTTTTCCAGTGCTTTATTTTTCATTTGGTGTGTGATGTTAACATTTTAATTCCGTTTCGAAAAATATACTCCTAAATATTTAATAGAAGATTGCCACGAAAGAGGGGTCCCAGCTAATAATATATTAGGAAATGAGAGTGAATCCTTTTGTTCGAGAGTTCAGCTATGGTACTTTTGTCTTGGTTTAAGCTCAATTTCCAATAATTAAATTGGAGTATTTTGTAATTTACGACAGATGATATCAAGTGATTAATGTGAAGAATAGATAAAAATGTCATCAGCATATATAGAACACTCAACTTCAGTCTCCAATGTTTCAAAAAAGTCATCCATATAGATAGTGTATAATAATGGAGACAGTACACTACCTTGGGGGAGTCCCTGTAGCAGTGTTTTTTCAGATGAAAGACATCCCCTCCATCGAATTTGCAGCGATTTGTAAGATAAAAATTCATGTATTCAAAGCACTATTTTCCCAGTTATACCAATTTGTAAGCACTTGTAAATGAGACCATCAATATATATGGAGTTATAAGCACTCTTTATATCTAAGCTAATCCCCACAAAGTATTTTTTATCCAAATTTGCGTCTGTTATTGCTTTGTAAATTATGTAAGTTGCTGTTCTGTTATTTTTAAAAGGAACAAATCCATAATGTGTTGTTGATGAAGTTTTTGTTCTATTATCAGAAAGTGGACAGAGTTCAATTGGCTAAAATTCTTTCAAATGTCTTAGAGAAAATCGATGTTAAAGTGATAGTTCTATACGAGGAGTCTTTGGTTTTATCTTTGCATGGTTTGGGAATTGGAAGAATTATAGCATGCTCTTTCATGCTTTTGGGACAATTGACTTATCAAATATCTGTTGAAAGAAATTTAAGATTATTATACCTTCACTATATTTCAATAGTTTCAGGAATTTAGCCGGGATCTGGTCTGCACCTGGGATTGTGTTCTTAGCAGATTTTATTGCTCTATTCAATTCAGATAAAAGAAAGGGTGTGTTGATTAAATTATTATCTTGGGGAAAAATCTAAATGAAGTGGCTCAGGGATAATATTATTGGATGCGAAGTTCTCTGCAAAGAGTGTTGCTTGAATCTGTGGATGATATATGATTCTGTTATGTATTTGAAGAAAATTCAGTGTTGACTCAGGATTGTTTTTCATTGAGATTTTCTTTAGAATGTTATATAGAATATTCTAGGGTTAGAAACATTATTACTTACTGTATCCCAGTATATCTTTTTGGATTTTTTGATATAAAATCGGTGCCGGCTGGAATATTGCTTATATCGAATCCACAATTTTGGAGAGATTTCTCGAATGGCCTTTTTTTGGAAGTATTTCTTGAGTTTAAAAAAGTTATGATAAGCATTATTCCACCAGGGAGGGAAGGTTCTATTAGAGATTTTTATGTTTCGAGTATTATATATATTTGAAATTATTTTAGCAATATTGTCAGATAGATTATGATTGTGATCGTCTATCTTAAAAACTGTTGATTTGGCTTGTTCTATTACTGAGGGCCAATCCACTATTTTTATGGTTCGTTTAATCGGGTTATGAAAATTAAAAATCTGTGATAACAGGACAATGGTCACTATTGTAGGAGCTGTCTAAAACGAAAGTATTGCTGTATCCGATGAGACTTTGAAGAGCATAAAGTCCAGGAGAGCACTACAGCCAACATTGCTTCTATGCGTTGGAACATCAGTATTGAGAAGAATGAAATTAGAATTCATTAACCATTCCACAAAAATTTCGCTGTGTTGAGAAGCATGATTGGAGCCCCACATTGGGAGATGCAAATTAAAATCTCCAAAAATAAAAACTGGGTCCGATAAGGAATCAAGAAAAGAATTAAGTTGTGTAATATTAAGTCCTCGAGATGCATATAAATTTATCAGATGAAAGGAAGTATCGTTAATTATAATTTGCAATATTAAGATTTCGTAGTCTGATAACTGCGTATTGTTAAAGGGTATTTGTCTGTGACAGATATATTTGATGGTATTGCTATCAGAGTAGCACCTCCTCCTGGTCTGTCAAGTCTGTTTTGTCTGAAAATGATCTTACCTGGGATTTGCAAATTGTCATTAGGTTTTAAAAAAGTTTCTTGAAATATCAAAATATCTGATTGTGAAAAGAGAGGAATTTTTAGCCAAATGAGTTTGTTTTTTAGACTTCTACAATTCCATTGAAGAAAACGCATAAAAAGATATACAATGAAAATTAAAAAATAACAAAAAAAAAAAAAAAAAAATTATTCTCCGTTTGAGGATATGAGATATATTTATAGATATAGAAAACTTATTTATGTTCTTAAGGAATGGAAAAAGAAACTCAAAATCCGCGATTAAGAACTGCAATTTAAAACTTTAAAGTTATCCGATTTCAATATTATTTTATGTATTGTCCATATTGTGAGATGTACTTGGTATAGATATTTAAATTTTCTGTTGCTGTAAACTTGTCCTCTCTTTTTTTCTATTAGGTAATAATGGTTGTTTACTAATTTCTTTTATTCTTAACAAATGCTTAAACATTGATTCCATCATTATTTACACCGAGTTCATTATGGTTGCAATTTGCTTTTCAAGAACTGTTTGAAAATTTTCTACTATATTTTCTATAGTTTTTACGGAGTTTTTTTATTATAATTTACGGAGTGAGTTTCTTTGAATTTTCGTCGAGCTTTTCCCAAAGTTAAGTGTTGAATACAATTGAATTCGAGAATTTTTTTTCTTTTATAAAAGTAGGACAGTTGGAGGAGTTTACTGGATGATCTCTTTACAGTTTGCGCAATCTGAAGGATTTATACATAGTCAAGAATGGGATCCCCCACAGTTTATACAGCTTACAGCCCTGGAACAGAAACGTGATGAGTGCGTGAAATTATAACAGTTGCTACATTGTCTTGGTTTGTCTGTGAATAATTGAATTCTATGATTAAAAAACCAAAGTTTTACGCATTCTAGTGTATTAATGCCTGGAATTGTAATTAAGACAGGAGAAGGTTCCTTGATGACTATTTTGATAAATCTACGGATTTCAACAATTTCAATATCATTTGTGTTTTTTAATTCAGTTGCTACGTCTGCCAGATGTACATTAGTAGGGATATCGAAAAGTAGGAATCGCGAAGTGAATTCTTCCCATATTATGTTGGCTTTTACTGGAATATTTCGAATTTGTTTAATAGCTGTTATCTGAACAGCGCATACAGGATACAAGGTGTTAATTTTTATTTTTCCGCTTCGAGTGAAGTACATATGTGTTATATTGTCATGCCTAGGTATTTTGTTCTGTAATTCAGCATGTAATAAGTGGGGGTTTGATTTAGGGATGCTACCGGTTTTTTCTGTATGTTCAAGTAAAATTGTAATTTCATTAAAACTTTTATTGCAAAGTCTCAGAATTAGTTCTTGGGCAGTTTGGGTAGATTTAAAATATTTATAGTCTGCAGCTTCCTTCATGTTATCATTCATTTTGTGGTTTGCTTCCTCAGATTCCGTAATCCGGAATGTAGAGTGACTCAGCTTGAGTCTTCTTCAGGTAACAAAAATGCAGAAAAAAAGAAATTGGCTAACTTATCAAAGTTCAGATAAAAAAGGAAACAAATAAACAAAACCTCTTTCTTAGAGAGGTGTACCAAAGTATATCAATTAACTATAAAAAAGACAGAGAAAATTCAAGTTTTTCTTAAGTACGACAATATACCACCTCTCAATACCAAGTCAAGAGTCTCAATCAAGTAAACTACTTAGAATACTCCATAAGTATAAGTAACTAAAATGCTGTTGCCAGATTCAAAGAGGATAAACAAATATTAGTTAATACAAACAGAAAATGTTGAACTTATTAGGAGTGGCAACATACTGTTGCCTTTTGTGTTGCGAGCAAAGCTAAATGCAATACAAAACAATAAAAATAAAATACAAAATTACAATTGCCTGTTTTAAGCATAGGACAACTCTTCACACTCTTCGAACTTAAGATTTCAACACCCCACACCCCAAAAGGGGGATGTACTTACGCCTTGTCTCTGTAACGAAATCGCTCCCTCTGCTCCTAACTTTCATTTACCCTTCGCCTTCATGAAGGCGATTCCATGTGGCCTTTCCTCTGCTTCCCCCCTATGGCATTCCTCCTGGTACATGACTCATACATTCCCTGATTTTCTCTCTATTCATCTCACACATAAAGAGAAAAAAGCACTTTGCTTTTCCTGGATCTCTACACATCGATTTAACCTCTCCATGATAAATATATATATATCTTTATAGAAAATTTAAAAGAAGAATATATTTACCTCATATAGATAATCAGTAGCAAGCTGGATATGCTCAAATACACACAAATCTGTTTTCAAAAACCACTGATCTCTGAAAGCTCTTCACCGATTTCTCAGAAACTTTGACGCAACGTTGCATTTGATCCCGAATGTGTTTTTATATACTGCTTATTTTGAAATCCACTCTAGATTTCTTAAAATTTAATGTTAAAACGATTTACCGTTAATATGACGTCATGTGATGCCCCGTCTATCTCTGAATGCGAAAATGTGTACTTCACAAAATTTTTTTCAGGATTATTACATATTTTTACTATTGTTTTTTTTTTATTAATTTCCATATTTAACCATTTTTTGTTCTTTCAAACGTAATTACAACTATTTTTTGACTAAATCACTTTAAAAATTTCTTTTTCAACAATTGAAATTTGGTTTTGTAGTTTTAGCAACAATTTGATAGACAGCAAAAGATTTGTAAAGAGTGGTAGTCGCAAAGCAGATTTAGCATTACCCAGGGTGCACCACGAGGAGGCCTGTGTACGTTACACCCATAATTCTTAATCTACACTATTAAAATTCGTAGGTAAGCAAACGCATATATCTGACTACGTGTAACTATTTTCTCACGAACCGCACGACGCAGAAACTCGCCGAAGGTACCAAAAGATCGGGAATGATCAAAGGAACCCGTTTTGACCATTTATATTCCGATTTTGCAATTAGTTAAAAATATATTAATTAAAAACCTTAAAACACATAATTATTTTATCCCTGTTGGTATTTTTTACCGCCGAGCGGTGAAGTTCCAACTTTTCAACACTTTTTTTTTATCCCCGATTATTTTTTTTAAAAACACTGTGACGTCTCTCGCGTCCTTCTGCTAACATAACTCCTATGTTCTTTGACGGCCACGATTAATGGCAAAACCTTTCCAACCCAATACCAAGAAGAGAAACGGATCAAATATGTAAATGAGATATACTTTAAAAGGATAGAAGCTTTGATGATAAGATATAGCGCGGCAAGTTTAGAGATAGCTTAGTGTGGAATCTTTCAGATCAAGAGTTAGCAGTCCGATAGCTTTGGAAGGAATAGAAGCCCAATATAAAGAAGTTGGAATCGTCGTATATAAAGTGAATTATAAATATCTCTCTATAGGTGAAGGAAGGAGATCTGCAAAAGGTAATATTTGACATAGGTAGTTAGATGAATCGGGTTATTTATTATAATTAAGATAAAGGATCTAGTTGCGTGATCTGACTTAAATACAAGGTTTAATTGGGTGTTAACTCTCACTTTAAATAAAGTTGTCAAATTAGAATTAAGTAATATAAGTTATTCTTAATAAAAGTTGTATTAAGAACTACTATGTCTCATCATTTTGATAATCCCACACCTCTAGCTTACGCGGAACCGGAACGACATAGTCATCACAGGATGGCCCAAATTTTTAAATACTTATAATTCTGGGTTGGAAATGGGGTGGAAGAAATTTCTACCTGAAATGTACTTTTCAGGGTCAGAAAAATTCAGGTTTATCGAGTCTTTGAGAATAACAAAAAGTTACTTGAAATCCCAAGTAATCTGTCAAAACTATTTAAAAAAATCATCTGGGGGGAAGGGCCAAGATTTATTGATATTTGGTTCGTTGTTGGTGCAAAATACAGCCACGGATTTCGCGCAGCTCAAGGCTAATTAGCGAAAGTTTTTCCCCGTCAAAAATAGAAAAATTGCAAACGCAATTCTACGCGCCCCAACGGGGGAAAATCGGAACCATCGATTTTTGTATCAATTATTAAAAATAGAAAAAGTTTAAAAAAAGGGAATGCCCCAACGAGTTGTGGATCATATTTTGTTCGACTCGAACCACAGATCCAAAATGGGGAGTGAAATCCCCCAAAACGTCAATTTTTGGGAAAGTCTTAGCAAAATTCGAAAAAATATTCTTGAAAATTTAAAAAGGGGGTTATCAGAACGATAATATAAAAGAGGGGGTCAAAATGCGCATAGGATCCCTAATTTTGATGCTAATGGTAAAACTGGAGAATTCTGAAAAAAGACGTAGACCAAATAACAGTGAAATGTTTTTTTTACGAGAATAGCCGTCGAATAGGGGGGTTCGAGAAAATGGGTTTTTAAAATTGATCAGAGATTAAATAACGGGGTTACTCATTTCGAAATAGGAAAAGAAATTTTAATAGAGGGGAAACCCTAGAAATAGGGGGTTTAGTGAAAATTTCAATCGAGGGAAAGGGGCTGGGGGCGATTAAATATTGTAAGGTTAATGATCAACCTCAAGGGGTGTCGACAAGAGACAATTAGACTTTCTCCGATATGTATATCACCCGTAGAACTTCCCCCGTTCCCATTTTATTAAATAACAAATTTTGGGCCCCTTTTTGGGGCACCGGGGAGATAAATCATTTTTATCGGAAGAAGTATATAGAAAATATTTTTTTTTTTAAAACAAATTAAAAATCCGAGCCCCGGTAAACACACAGGGTGCGAAATGCCAAACATGGGGATCGTAAATTAAATTTCCCTCGCAATTCGAAAAAATTTGGGCATTTCATGTGTTGAAAGATTTAGAATACCCATGTATTCTAGGATAAAATTTATAAGTGCGTCAAAAATGTATTAGATTTTTTTCAAAAAACGTTGAAAATTCAGATTCTCAAATAAATAAGGTGGGTTTAACCCAAATTTAAGGGGGAAAAGGTTGAGATAGATTTATCTAAAAAAAAAATTGGGGAGAAAAACAAAACACAAAATTTTTTTAGTAGTTTTAAAAGGGGTTTTTCAGACCCAGGTCTTACTCATGATACCATGAAATTGACACGGGAATAACCCACCAGTAGCTTAAAGGGCCCTATAGGTATGACCCCACAAACAAGCAATAATAAAATTTTTACATAAAAAAAAGTTACAAGAGGGAAAAAGTTGTTCCAATTCAATCCCCCTACCGTCACCTGTTTGTTATGCAAGAAAAATAATGGGTTAAACCCGGGTAATCCGGAAAAATATAGATTTGCAGTAGACTATACAAAATTAAATTGGATCACAAAGTATCCCTACCCACCGTTAATAGATGATTTATTAAAACATCCATTCCCAAAAAAATTACTCTTGATCTAAAAATGGGTACTTTTAAATGGCAGTAAACCCCCGTGATATTTTTTGACCGCATTTGTGAAAAGTGGCACTTTCTTTAAGCGGATGCCATTCGGTTTATCAAGGGGCAGCTCCCAATTTTCAAAAAAGGGAATTGACAAAACCTAAAACCGGTGATAGGGTTTTTGAGTGTTTATATGGACGACGTTATTATAACGTCTCCCTCTTCCTCCCATGTTAAATTTAGGGGAAATTTTT